>PVHP010026355.1:0-24726 GCA_004024765.1 Zapus hudsonius
GTGTGGTTTTTCTCTCTCTCTCTCTCTCTCTCTCTCTCTCTCTCTCTCTCTCTCTCTCTCTCTCTCTCTCTCTCTCTCTCTGCTTGCAAATAAATAAATAAATAAATAAATAAATAAATAAATAAATAAAATCTTCCTGGACTTTAAAAAAATGGTGTTTACCACCACAACCAGTTAAAAAAAATTATTATTAATAATAAGAAAGAGAAAAACCAGAGAACTGATTCACTTACCCTTTTGCTGTTTCACGTTTTCCTTATTTGTCCATCTCTTCCTTGCTTCTTCCCTCACTTCACGTTGAGCCACACTGCTCAAATCATGTGCATTAAGTTCATGTAACTTGGGTAATAAGTCTCTTACCCATTCGTAACGAATTGGACACACAATTCTAGCATAGACTTTGGTGGTAACTAATACTTCATGAAAAATGATCCATTCAAGTTTGGTTTCCTGTTCATGAAGCTATACAAAAAAATTCATTTAAGGATGACAACTCAGTAACTTGCTCTATATTCCACATTAGACCAACCAAACAATAGCACAAACTCTGAATTAGTTCCTCTCAAACAGGAGTCATGGGTCAACCAATACCCTGATAGCTTGATGTAATAAAGATATATATATTTCAAAGTGAAAAATAGAAGAAATTTGTATATTAATTACTACACCTTTATATGTCTTCCCTTACCTAAAAAGAAAGGGATTTAAGGATATAATTTAATTTAAGGATATACTTTAAGGATATAGTTCAACAATAAATTGCTTGCCTACTATGCGTAAGGCCCTTGTCTCAATCCCTAGGACTGCAAGGGGAAAAAAAAGGTATTTGCCTGGCACATACATGTAATCCCACTAACTGGGAGTCAGAGGCAGGAAGATCATGAGTTTCAAACTAGCCTGGGCTATATAGTGAATTCCAGGCCAGCCTAAGCTACATAAAGAGACCCTGTCTCAAAGAAAAAAAAAACCCATAAAGTTCTTACTGCTGAGGAAGGATGAATATGAACTGGGCTTCCACGTCCATCCATTGTACAAAATGTTCTCCCAACAGACCTAAGAGAAAAGCCAAATGATAAAAGACAAAACAGTAAAGCAATGAGGTATGTGGAAAATTAAGCCCAATAATGAATTACTTATTGTACTAAAAGTACAATAACCAGAGATTTTTCTTTTTAAACAAAATCAATTTAAGCAACTCGCAAACAATAACAAGAGTTGGTTTAAGGAAGCCATATAAATACTTGGCCATCCTCAAATTCTATACTATCCTAATGAACTACTTTCAAAAATATTTTATTTGTGTGTACACATGCGTGAAAGAGAGAGAGGAGAGGGAGAGAAAGAGCACATGCATGCTTATTAGAGTGCCAACGCCTCTTGCCACTACATACAAACTCCAAAAGCATGCACCACTTTGTGGATCTTGCTTCACATGGGTATTGGGGAATTGAATCCTGTTCAGCAGGCTTTGACAAACAAGTGCCTTTAACTGCTGAGCCACCTCCCCAGCTCCCAGTGAACTTCTATACAGCTATAATGCCCTCTTTCACTTTTGTTCCAAAGAAATGAAGCTATTAGTAATTCAGAAGAGACTTAATTGATGGGTTTACACTTGATACTTTAATTATATATTTTTAAATTTTTATTATTTATTTGCAAGGAGAGAGGCAGAGAGAGAGAGAGAGAGAGAGAGAGAGAGAGAGAGAGAGAGAGAACTGGTGTGCCAAGGCCTCTAGGCACTGCAAACAAACTCCAGATGCATGTGACACTGTGCATCTGGCTTTACAAGGGTACTGGGGAATCAAACTTTGATCATCAGGTTTTATAGGCAAGTGCCTTAACTGCTGAGCCATCTCTCCAGCCCCTTGAAATACATTTTTATGCTAAAGTAAAATATGAGAGCCTATATTCCATTTCTTCAATTTGAACTTCTTGATTATATCAATCAATTTTCAAATCTACTGTTTCACCACCTCACAGAAACTCTCACAGAACTTAACATCACTGTGGTTCTGTGCACTCTACAAATTACTTTCATCTCACAGAATTACGGGCCAAACTGCAGTTGCTATGGTGCTGGCTGGGTTCCTAGAGACTGCTGGGAAAGTGATATCGGGTCTTGAAGACTTAGTATTACTTCGTCTGCTGAAGACCCCAGTGATGCATGACTGTGGGTCCCAGAGTATATCCACAATAGGTGAGCCAATAGCAGATGGAGTCACTACTAGCAGATGAGCTGCTACTGCTGGCCTGAGTACAGCTCATATCTGAGGTGCCTGGCTGGAGGAGGGTGTGGCTTTGGCTTCCATATGGCATGGCAAGTACTCAACAGCTTGGTATCTGCTTACCTAGAATTTCCAAACTCTGCCCAGAGGTTTAAATTTATTCAACTTATACTATAGCATCTTTTTCTTTTCTTTCCCTCCTTCCTTCCTCTCCCTCCCTTCTCCCTTTTTTCTCCTTCTTTCCCTCCCTCCACCCTCTTTCTTCTTTCTCTTTCTTCCTTTCTCTCTCACTCCCTTCCTTTCTTTCCTTCATTCCTTTCTATTTCTTGCCTTTTCTCACTCTAACCTAGCACCTTAATCACTGGACCATCTCAGCAGCCCTTCTTTCTTGCTTGAAAAACTTTTCTTTCAGCTGGGCATGGTGGTGCACGCCTCTAATCCCAGCACTTGGGAGGCAGAGGTAGTAGAATCACCATGAGTTCAAAGCCACCCTAAGACTACATAGCAAATTCCAGGTCAGCAAGGGCTAGAGTGAGACCCTACCTTGAAAAACAAAAACAAAGCAAATATAAAATAAAATAAACTGTCACAGTAATAGCCTAGTTCAAATGTCACAACAAATGATTCTGTAGGGTTTTTTGTTTTATTTTGAGACTAGGTCTCATGTAGCACAGGCAAGTCACAAACTCAAACTTGCTGTGTAGCTAAGCATGACCTAGAACTCTGATTCTCCTACCTCTATCTCCCCTAGTGCTGGGATTACAGGCATATACTAACTACTATGACTGTTCTATGTGGTGCTGGAGACTGAACCCAGGGCTTTGTGCATGATAGGTAAGTACTCTACCTTGTAAGCTACGCACCACCCCTAATTTCAGCTAAGGTTTTTTTTTTTTCTTTCTTTTTTCTAAGGTAGGGTCTCACTCTAGCCCAGGCTGACCTGAAACCCACTCTGCAGTCCCCCAGGATGGCTTCAAACTCACAGTGATCCTCCTACTTCTGTCTCCTGAGTGTTGGGACTAAAGTCATGCACCACCACACTGGATTAATTTTTCTGTTTTGTTTGGTTTTTATGGTCCTGAAGATCAAAATTAGGGCCTCATGCATATCAGGTAGGTGCTCTACCACTGAGCTACACCCCTAACCCTCATGTATTTTTATTATACCCCAGATTAGAAGGCATTATAATTCCTGCTTACCTATTTGTATCCTATACTAGACTTAAGTATCATCAAGAATAATGCCAGGACTGACATGCTACTTCATTTTCCTATCTTCAGTACCTGCCCAGTGTTTGTACACAGGAAATAACCAGACATCAATTTAAAATTCTAAAATAATTGAAATAAATACTATAAAATACAAACAAAAAATGTCATTTTTATATTAACTATCAACAGTAAGTTGTTAACTTGTTTCCTCACTCATTATTCCCCCAATACTTGATATTCTCTTCCATAGCTATGACACAACCACCAAAAAAAATTAATATTGATGCACTACTAACATCTAATTCTGAGACCTCTCTAATCAGAATCATACATCATCTTTACTTTTCATGGCCCTAGTCTCCTTCCTGCAGGAATATGTGTCCAGTCTCTTGACTTTCATGATGGTGCTGCTGTTTCCAGTCATATATATATCACATACACATACCTATCATATATATGCATGCTAACATCTGTTTTTTTCCATCATTCCATCCATCCATTTACCTACTGATAATCTAAGTATCCATCCATTCAGCTATCAAGAACTGTAACTTTATACCCTAAAACTCCAACCCAACACAGAACTATCATTTTGTCACTTTCATTTTTTTCTGTGGCCCAGCCTAAAGTTGAAGTCTTTCTCTTGTGCTTCTGTCTCCCAAGTGCTGGGATTCCAAGCATGAGCCCCTACACTCATCAAATTTTAGTATTTCCAACTTCCTTTACCATTATCCTTAAAATATTTAGTAATATACTTTCTTCAGTATATAATGAATTTCCTATTACTAGTGTTACCCCTTTCCTTACAAAGATGCCCTTACTTAACTCAATAACTGACACTCCACACTAAACAACCCTTCCCACACTGAGTGATCTTTAACACTCCATGCCAAACTACCCTTCCTCAGGGATACCATCCTCAACCTGTTTGGCTCTCACATGCCACATGGGGCCATCACACTATGAAAAATGCTTAGGCTGGAGGAAGAGCTCAACAGTTAAAGGCAATTAATTGCTTGCAAGGCCTGATGGCTTGGGTTCAAATCCCCAGTACCCACCTGAAGCCAGATGCACAAAGTCCCACATACATATGGAGGTCGTTTGCAAGTGCCAGGAGTCCCTGGTATATCCATTCTCTTTCTCTTTCTCCCAACAAACTAACTGAATGAATAAAAAACTTGTCAAGGCCGGGCGTGGTGGCACACGCCTTTAATCCCAGCACTCGGGAGGCAGAGGTAGGAGGATCAGCATGAGTTCGAGGCCACCCTGAGACTATAGAGTGAACTCCAGGTCAGCCTGGGCCAGAGTGAGACCCTACCTCAAAAAAACCTAAAAAAAAAAAAAAAAGAAAAGAAAAAAGAAAAAACTTGTCAGTTGCCTCATGTGATGATAATCCTGTGCTAGACAACGTTCTTTCTACCCTGCCTGAGCTCCAAAACCCTATTTTAGATCACGGCAGCTACCCCTATACAAGTGACAATTATGAAAAGGTTTGTCACAATTGGTATTATCACCACAGAACTTAAAATCATACTTTTAATCTTTAAAATTAAATAGTTTAGCATTGGAGTCAAATACAGAACTATATCTAATCTATCCCTCAAGCTCACATTGCTTACCTTCGAGCAACATTTTTGAAATAGCCTGCACAAAGACATCTTCGTAGTACTTCATGTTTAGGGCCTTCAAAAGTCTCTCTTGGGAAATCACTTTGCTTAAGAAAGAAAATGTATTCAGTGATAAATCTTTTTTTTAAAATATTTTATTATTCATTTTTTAAGCTGAGATGAGAGAGAGAGAGAGAGAGAGAGAGAGAGAGAGAGAGAGAGAGAGAGAGAGAGAGTGCACCAGGGCCACCACCTTGTGGGTCTGGCTTATGTGGGTCCTGGGGAATTGAACCTGGGGCCTTAGGCACTGGAGGCAAGTGCCTTAACCGCTGAGCCATCTCTCCAGCCCTCAGTGATAAATCTTATAGGACAATTTAAACTAATATTTTCTTTTCAAAAATTAACATATCGGGCCAATTATGGTGGCTCACACCTTTAATCCCAGTATTTGGGAGGCTGAGGTAGGAGGATTACTGTGAGTTCCAGGTCATCCTGGTCTAGAGTGAGACTCTGCTTTTAAACAAACAAACAAACAATACTAAGAGATACAAAGTTATGTACCAGGGGTTCTTAGGTCAAGAAGACAATGGGATCCTGTAAGGTAATAAATTACAAAAAGGCAAAAACTTTGGGGGCTTATATTCATTATCTTAGTTATAGTGATTTCATAGGATTATACAAATGTCAAAACTCATCAAACTGTACACTTCATATTTACTTTAAAAAATATTTTTATTGAGCCGGGCATGGTGGCGCACGCCTTTAATCCCAGCACTCGGGAGGCAGAGGTAGGAGGATCACCATGAGTTCAAGGCCACCCTGAGACTACATAGTGAATTCCAGGTCAGCCTGGGCTAGAGTGAGACCCTACCTCAAAAAACCAAAAAAAAAAAAATTTTATTTATTTGCAAGGAGAGAGAGAGGAAGGGAGGGAGGGAAGAAGGAAGGGATGTAGGAAAGGGGTACACCAGGGCTCTTGGCACTGCAAATGAACTCCAGATGCATGTGCCACATTGTGTGTCTGGCTTTATGTGGGTACTGGGAAACTGAACCCAGGCAGTCAGGATTTCCAAGCAAATGCCTTTAACCGCTCCAGCCCCTAAATATATACAGTTTAATGCATGTCAATTTTACATCATTAAAACTATTTCAAATTATCTTCATTTCTGCAGATATGCCTAATTATCACTAAGAATCACTCACTTTGGACAGGAAGCAAGCAGAAAGAGAAGGTGGTAGATGAGAAAGGGTGGTAAAAAACACATCAGTAAAAATTCAATAACATATATAAGCCTAAGGTACTATTTTAGAAAGAAAAATAAAAAGAACAGAAAACCGGGCTGGAGAGATGGCTCAGCGGTTAAGGCACTTGGCTCCGGTGCCTGAGGCCCCCGGTTCAATTCCCCAGGACCCACATAAGCCAGACCCACAAGGTGGTGGCCCTGGTTCTCTCTCTCTCTCTCTCTCTCTCTCTCTCTCTCTCTCTCTCTCTCTCTCTCTCTGCTTGAAAATGAATAAATAAAATATATTAAAAAAAAAAAAGAACAGAAAACCATAACAATCACCTGTTTAAGCTTCCTGATTAGCTCTCGAAGTTGAGCTTCCACACGAAATGCAGAAAACAAGCACCGCCAATGAATCCAGTGTTTTTGGCACCATGAAGCTGGAGCTCCACTAAAAAAAACAAAAGTATCAGTATCTTGAGAATTGCTATTGTACATTCTTGTTTTATTACAAAAGTGGGAACCAATAAGCAATTAGCAACTCTTTTAGGAAACCTGGCCAAGTACTGAAAAATCATTTTACAAAATTTGAAAAAACAATTAGTATCAGTTCTTTTGACTAAATTAAAAACATTGTAAAGCCAGGTGTAGTGGCAAACATTCTAGTCCCAGCACTGTGGAGGCTGAGGTAGGAGGACAGTCATGAGTTTAGCCAGACTGGGCCCAGAATGAGTTCCAGGTCATCCTGAGTTAGAGTGAGATCCTGCCTCAAAAAAACAATAGTGAAGTGTGGTAGTGCACACCTTTAATCCCAGCACTTGGGAGGCAGAGGAAGGAGGATCACTGTTAGTTTGAGGCCAGGTCAGCCTGGGCTAGAGTGAAACTCTACCTCGAAAAAAATAAAATAAATAATAAATAAATAAATAACTTGTAAATAGTAATCTTCCCCTTTTTTGGGGTTGGGGGAGTTTAAGGTAGGATCTCACTCTAGCCCAGGTTAATTTAGAACTCACTCTAGTCCCAGGCTGGTCTCAAACACATAGTGATCCTCCTACCTCTGCCTCCTAAGTGCTGAAACTAAAGTCATATGCCTCCATGCCTGGCTTTGATAATTTTTACATTTATGAATTATCAGATATCTAATCTTTCATCTAAAGTATCTACATAGAAAAAATTATACAAAATCATTTTCAGGAAGGGTTTGAAAAAAAAGAAAAAACTCAAGGGCTGGTGAGATGGCTCAGTGGTTAAAGGCACTTGCTTGCAAAGCCTGCCCATCCCAGTTTGATTCTCCAGCACCCAGGTAAAGACAGATGAACAGAGTGTCAGACATATCTGGAGTTCGTTTGCAGTGGTAAGAAGCCCTGGTGTGTGTATGCAGAAGCACAATCCCAGCACTTGGGAGGCTAAAGTAGGAGAATCCCTGTGAATTGAGGCTAGCCTGAGACTACATAGTGAATTCCATATCAGCCTGGGCTAGAGTAAGACCCTACCTCAAAAAAATAAAATAAAGTTGTTGTTTTTTTTTAAATACTGTATTATCCAAAAAATGCCTACTAAGTAACAGTCACCTGATATAATCTCACTGAGGTTCAAAATACCTTTAAGTCACATACTGAGTACACAGGAGAGCTATAGATTAAACTGACATTTTCCAGTACAAAGGACCATACCTTGATTTGCATTGTTCAAAGATGACAGCTAAAGTTGCAAAGTCATTAAATCCTCCAGCTTTTGCTGCTAGTTCTCGATGTCTCTGTTCTGCTTCCTTCTGGTACTCTGGATCAACTTGAAAGGAGAATCAGAGAGTCAATTAAGATCTACTTTACATTAAATGCCTACCTTCACTCTGCTTGTGCTCTAAAATTAATCAAAATCTGCCTCAACAGATTAAGGGTGTGGTGACCCTTAATCCCAACACTCAGGAGGCAGGGGCTAACCTGAGACTACATAGTGAGAAGGAGACCCTACCTGGGGGGGGCGATGAGAGGGCGACTGGTCAACTTCTGGGTTTTAATATGGTAGAACTATATTAGTTCTCTGTGGGGAGGTGAGGGACTGTATTTCTTCTGTAACTACTGGCACTCTCTTTCTTCTTTTCTTGTTACTTGTGAGACAAGGTCTCTATACAGAGCCCAGGCTGGCCTGGAATTTGGTATGTAGCCTAGCCTGACTGAAATTCTTCTAACTCCATTTAGTATTGGGATAAACAAGCATGTATCATCACACCTGGCTCCTTTTCTTCTTCTTTTTAAATATTTTATTTATTGATTGATTGATTCATTTATTCGAAAGAGAGGAGAGAGACAGACAATAAGCATGCCAGGGCCTCTTGCCCACTGAAATGCCAGACGCAAGCACCACTTTGTACATCTGGCTCTATGTGTGTACTGGGCAATTGAACCTAGACATTCATGCTTTGCAAGTCAGTGCCTTTAACCACTGAATCATCTTTCCAGCCCCATCCTTTTCTTCTTTTAAATTCACTTTGGAGATTTTTACAAGAATGGCAACATTAGTCCTCTCAATTTATCTGTCATTAAAAGAGTATTTGCAATTTACTTTTTCTTTCTTTCTTTTTGAAATTTATTCTTTCTAAATTTACTATTTAGATTTTTTTTTAATTTAACTTTAAATAAATCATGTGTATTAAAAGCCAGGCATGCCGGTTGTGGTGGTACATGCCTTTAATCCTAGCACTTGGGAAGCAGAGGTAGGAGGATCGACGTGAGTTCGAGGGCTAGTAGACCCTACCTGGGGGGGAGGGGGGAGAAGTGCTCAAATAGTGCTTCGAGGTATAAGAAACATACAATTAAGCCAGGCGTGGTGGCGCATCGCCATGAGTTCAAGGCCACCCTGAGACTACATAGTGAATTCCAGGTCAGCCTGGACTAGAGCGAGACCCTACCTCAAAAAAAAACCAAAAAAAAAAAAAAAAGAAACATACAATTTAACCAATACATATATAACTCCAAATTATAGGTTGAGCTGAACAATTACAAATATTTCCTTTTCTTTATACTAATGTATAATGTGCATACAAAAAAACTATCCAGAAGTATATAGTTCATTTGATATTTATAAACATAACACCAATATTCTCAACAACCAGATCAATAAACTATCACCAGCACCCTAGAAGTTCCTTTTACAGCCCCCTTCTAATACTACCCATTTCCCCTAACAAGGATAATGATGTCCTAACTTCTAACTCCACAGATGGTCCCTTGCCTGTTCCTAACCTTTATATAAATGGAATCACACAGCATGCACTTGATGTATCTGGTTTCTTCTGCTCAACATTGTTTTTGAGACTTGTGTTAATGACACCATTTCCTCTCATGCTCTCTGCCCAAGCTCTCCATACAGCACTTTACCAGGATAATCTTTCAGGTTCCTGTTTCAATCTCTGGAAGTGTACTCAATGGTACAGCATTTACCTAACATGCACAAAGGCCCTGGGCTTGTTTCCTAGCCCCATAAATAAATGGAAGTGACAAATGATTCAAACTTGGCAATGTGGTGCTGAGGCATGAGGATCACAAGTTTGAGGCTAAACTGGGCAACATACCAAGACCCTGTCACAAACAACATTCATGAAGGTATAAAGTCTTCCATACAGACTTTAAGGAATTTCCAACTATTCCCTAGGAACCAAGTGAAGGAAGTAGCCAGAGGCAAAAAGGAGAGAGAATATAACTTACCTCTGACCATACAAATAGTTCTGCTGCTATGGTCAAAGATGTATTAAATATGCCCCATACTGCTTTTGTTATTACTGCTATTAATATACTTATTTATTTTAAATAATTGCCAGAAAGAGGGGGTGCAAGCCAGGGTTTCTTGTCTCTGCAAAAAACTCCAGATGCATGGGCCACTTTGTACATCTTTACTTGGGTACTCGGGAATTGAACCTGGCCCTGTATGCCTTACAAGCAAGTGCTTTTAACCACTGAGTAATCTTTCCAGCCTGATTAATTTTGGTTGGTTTGTTTGTTTTGAGATAGTTTGGTTGGTCTAGAACTCATTATGGAGACCAAGCTGGCCTTGCATTTAAGAGAAATCACCCTGCCTTTATTACCAAGTGTGGGGATTATATGCACTCCCCATCACACTTAGCTCAAGGGATACTAATTTTCAACCCAAAATATTTCAAGCATCTATCATTCCTCAGAAAGTATTATGCCAAAAGTCAGATTGCACTAGACTCCAGAATCTACCCCACTCAAGCCTCACACCAGGAGACAAGCCTACCTATGAGAGAGGGGCTGCTTCAGAAAAATCCCTGAATCCAACTGTTTTCAGCTACAGAAATATGGAAGCTAGGTATGGTGGCATATGTCTGTAATCCCAGCACCTGGGAGGTTGAGGCAGAAGAATCTCAAGTTCAGACCCATCCTAGGCTACATACTGACTTCAAGATCAGCGATAAGTTACATAGGGAGACCCTTTAGAAGGAAGGAATGAGGGAAGGAAAAAGGGAGAAGGGATGAGAGGGAAGAAGGAAGCAAAAGCAAGCCAGGTCCCAAATGCTTGGGTGTCCAAGGTTATGAAGACACAGAGTAAGACAGATAAAGGCCAGTTCTGTTTTGTTGCCTCCATCTGACCAACAAACCTTCCACTTGGCTCTCTTACCTACTAAAGTCATTTACACAGATGACTCAATCTCTTATCAAGATGTCAGTTTAGCCGGGCGTGGTGGCGCACACCTTTAATCCCAGCAGTCCGGAGGCAGAGGTAGGAGGATTGCCATGAGTTCAAGGCCACCCTGAGACTACATAGTGAATTCCAGGTCAGCCTGGACCAGAGCGAGACCCTACCTCGAAAAACAAAACAAAACAAAACAAAAAAAAATATGTCAGCTTGATTTTGCAGTAAATTTTAGTAGATTACAAGTTTTTGTTGTGTTTGTTTCATTACCAGCAACTGAACTCAGCGCTTCATACTTGTTGAGTGAGCACTTTTCACTCACTGAGCAAGCACTCTACCACTGAACTATATTCCTAGCCTTTGTGAATTACAATTTTAAACTCAGTTCATGTTTTGTCAAGACTAAGTGCATAATCATTTTGAGATCTCTTTTATTTAGAGTAATTATCTGCTTGAGTACATTGCATCTCTGTCTCTCCTTCCCACATGACTAACCTTTCCTTTTTTCTCTCACACCTTCCTCTCCACCTTTATAGTCAAAGTTAAGGGGAAAAGACAGAGTATATTGTGCTTCCTTTTCTCAGCCTCTTCCCTCAAATATAACCTAATTAAGTATCACTAAACGTGGCAAAACCCTCAGTAAATTCAGGGCAGATAGAAGAAAATCTAAACCTACAGTATACACAGTTCTTACAATCTCAGCGAGTTTATCCCCTTCTATACAATAGTTTGAATACCAATCTTTTCCTTTCCCCGTAGATTTGTCATTTTCATTAGTTTATTAACTGTCCCAAGATGAGATCCATGGCCAGCTTTATCTCACACAAACAGATGCCACTGTACAAAA
The DNA here is from genome assembly GCA_004024765.1 of Zapus hudsonius. Classification (NCBI taxonomy): domain Eukaryota; kingdom Metazoa; phylum Chordata; class Mammalia; order Rodentia; family Dipodidae; genus Zapus; species Zapus hudsonius. The sequence continues at coordinate 11,764 of PVHP010026355.1, forward strand.
AGTATAAATAAGAAGCCAGAGCAGCAAAATAAGTCTATGGTAGCGAACTACTCCCTCTGGCAAGATGAGTCAATGCTTTTCTGTATAGCAATCAGATCCTAAACATGCCCCCACCCCCAGTGCTCATACCCAGTCTCCCACACACTAAGGCAAACACTGTACCACTAAGCTATAATAAGCACAGTTGCAGAAAACAAAACTCTTACACAAAAAGTCTCAATAATGTATAGCGTTAAATCAGGAGAAGGCTACAATGCCACACAACATGTATATGTGTGTATTTAAAATAGCACCACGGGGGCGCTGGGGACAAGGCTCAGTACAATGTTTGGCGTACAAGCAAGAGGACATGAGTTCATATCCTCAGGACCATGTAACAAGCCAGGTGCAGCAGTGGTGTGTACCTATTATCTTGGGGTATCCTGGGACTTGCAGGCCAGCTAGTCTAGCCAATATGGAGAACTTCAGATTTGGTGAGAGATCTTGTCTCAAAAAATATATATAAATAAGGTGGAGACTGAGGCTTACAAACACACACACACACACACACACACATTACACACACACACATTATCATTGAAACACTTAAAATAAGTGTTTACCTGGAAAAACAAAACCAAACAAAAAAAAAAACACTTAGAATCAACCAGCCTTTATTTCTAGCAATTGGGATTAAAGGCATGTGCCACCACACCAGGCCAAAGTTGTTATTTTAAATTTGTTCCATTTCACCTCTAAGAAACTAAGCGATAAGAAATCAAATAGCTGGGCGTGATGGCACACGCCTTTAATCCCAGCACAGGGGAGGCAGAAGTAGGAGGATTGCTGAGAGATCCAGGTCAGCCTGGGCTAGAGCAAGACCCTACCTCAAAAAAAAAAAAAAAAATCAAATAACCCAATCAAAAAATGGACAGTATAGGGCTGGAGAGATGGCTCAGTGGTTAAGGCACTTGCCTCCAGTGCCTAAGGCCCCGGGTTCAATTCCCCAGTACCCACATAAGCCAGACCCACAAGGTGGTAGCCCTGGTGCATTCTCTCTCTCTCTCTCTCCTCTCTCTCTCTCTCTCTGCTTGAAAATGAATAATTTTTTTAAATGGGCAGTATAAAAAATACATATGGGGCTGAAGAGATGGCTTAGCGGTTAAGGCATTTGTCTGCAATGCAGAAGGACCTGAGTTCGATTCCCCAGTGCCCATATAAAGCCAGATGCACAAGAGGGCGTATGTGTCTGGAGTTCGTGCTGTGCCCTCTCTCTCTCTCTCTCTCTCTCTCTCTCTCTCTCTCTCTCTCTCTCTCTCTCTCTCTCTCTCTCTCATAAATAAATAAAATATATTTTAAAAAATACATATGGCCAATAAATATTTTTAAAAGTGTTCAACAACTTTAGCCACCAGGGAAATGCAAATTAAAACTTTGAGATTCCATCTTACTCTAAACAGAATGGTCATCAAGAAATCAAATGACACCAAACGCTGGCCAGAACCCTTATTCACTGTAGGTGAAAGTGTAAACTGATACAGCCATCATAGAAATAGAACTACCATATGAGCCAGTATGTCACTCCTGGGCATATACCCATCAGTCAAGATGACCATCAACTGAGAAGAGATAAATGAAGGACTGCTCAACCTATAAAGACTATAATGTACAAAGCAGGTGGAAAGGCAATGCACATTCTGAGTGTCTTAATCTCTGCCAGTCACATGCTCAAAACTGAAACTGCATTTTGCAGCGATCGATGTTCTTGGTGACACAGGCTTAGAAGCCTAGGTCATTAGTGAATATAGCAAGAATAGCTCTTTACAAGATGCCATAGCAGTTATTTTTGCATATCAAAAGGACAAAAATATTTACTAATCTGGGTGTGAGAGAGACACAGAGAGAATATGGGCACACCAGAGACTCTTGCTGCTAGAGACAAACTCCAAATACATGAGTCACTTTGTAGGTCTGGCTTTACATAGTGTCTGGGGAATTAAACCCATGCTGGCCATCTCCCCAGACTTAAGTTTGTGTGTGTTTCTTTTTCTTTTTCTTTTTCTTTTTTTTTTTTTTTTGAGGTAGGGTCTTGCTCTAGTCCAGGCTGACCTGGAATTCACTCTATAGTCTCAAGGTGGCCTCGAACTCAAAGCAATCCTCCCACCTCTGCCTCCCGAGTGCTGGGATTAAAGGTGTGCACCACCACTACTCAGAAATCCTTGGGAAAAAAATTATTGCAGGAGATGAAAGTGAAGCAACATGTTATGTCTTATAACTGACACAAGAAATGAAGAAAGGAAATGCAAAAGGACTGGGATTTTTTTGTTGTTTTTCCAGACAGGATCTCCTCTGGTCCAGGCTGACCTGGAATTCATTATCAGGTCTCAAGATGGCCTCAAACTCACTCACAGCAAGCCTCCTACCTCCTCTGCTGGGACTAAAGGCATGAACCACCTAAGCTGGGGTTTTTTTTTTCCTTCCCATTCTTTTAATTCTAAAAAAAAAACCAACAGCAACAACAACAATAAAGTTAATGTAATACTAACATACCATAAAAGAACAAAGGTTTACCTTATTATCTTCTTTGATCCATGAAAGAAAATTAACTTTCAGCCAGGAACATTATATATTCACTAAGCCAAATAACTAAGTTAAAGGATGACAAATTATAAAATTACCCTTAGCTTCCTGTCCCAAGGCCATATGGCGAACTTCCAAAACTGCTTTGTGAATTACTGGAGACCTAAGTAAATGAAGATATATTCCACATACATGAATAAACGACTCCACATAATTAATATGTCTGCTCTTCATAACTTGTATTTTATGGATTTCAATAAACTAGCTATATAGTTTATATAAAAATGAAAAGACTGCATATAACAAAAACATAAAGAGAAAGAAAGGATTCAAAAACATAAACCTTACCTAACTTCAGGAGACGCATACAAATAAAGTCACCTTGTCTACAGCAAAGGAACAAACATTTCAGCAGAGCAAAGCACAGTACTTTGAACAGATGACACTAAAACAATGGAACATCAACTACTACTCCACGACAACACAAGGGAAAATCTAGATGACCACCTCAACATAACACGAAGAAATAGTCAATTTTATTAAAATTTAAAACCCTGGAAAGAATAGGCATAGATGGCCTATACCTCAACATGATAAAGTCAATATACAGATCTCCTAAAGCACAAATCATCCTCAAAATGGGAACGACTCAAGGAGTTCCTGCTTAACTCAGGAACAAGACAGGGATGTCCACTCTCACCACTGCTATTTCACATAGTGCTTGAAGTTCTAGCCCAAGCAATAAGACAAGAGAATAGCATAAAAGGGATATAAATCAGAAAGGAAGAAGTCAAACTATCCCTCTTGGCAGATGACATGATCTTATATATATCAGACCCAAAGAGCAGTATTAGTAAACTCCTGAAGGTTTTTATGCCTTCAGCAGAGTGGCAGGATACAAAATTAACACACAAAAATCAGTAGCCTTTCTATATACAGAAGACAAACATTTGGAAAAAGACATCAGAGAAACTGTCTCGTTCTCTATATCCTCAAATAAAATTAAATACCTGGGAATATCACTAACCAGGTAGTGAAAGACTAATATAAGGAAAATATTGAAACACTCAAAGGGGAAATAGAGGAGGATGTGACGAGATGGAAAGACATTCCATGCTCATGGATAGGGAGAATCAATATAGTAAAAATGGCAATCCTGCCAAAAGCAATCTACAGATTCAATGCAATGCCAATAAAAATCCCAACCTCCTTCTTCACAGACATTGAAAATATAATCTCAAAATTTATTTGGAAGGGTAAGAGACCTCGAATAGCTAAAACTATTCTGAGCAAAAAAAATTACGCAGAAGGTATCACCATACCTGACTTTAAAACATACTACAAAGCCATAGTAACTAAAACAGCATGGTATTGGCAGAAAAACAAACAGTCTGACCAGTGGAATAGAATTGAAGACCCAGCCTTTAATGCAAGTAACTTCAGCTTCTTAGTCTTCGACAAGGGTGCTAACAATGTTTGCTGGGCCAAGGATAGCATCTTCAACAAATGGTGCTGGACAAATTAGATAAACACGTGGAAAAAAATGAAAATAGACCCACTCCTTTCACCATGCACAAAGATCAACTCCAAATGGATCAGAGACCTCAATATTAACCGTACAACCCTAAACACCCTGGAAGAAAAAGTAGGAGGAACCCTACAGGAGATAGGAGTACGGAACAACTTCCTAAGCAAATCTCCAGTAGCCCAGGAAGTGCAACAGTCACTTAACCAATGGGACCTAATCAGGCTCAAAAGCTTCTGTACAGACAAAAATATACAGTTCTCAGAGTCAATAGACCCCCTTCAAACTGGGAGATGATTTTCGCCAGCTACAACTCAGACAGAGGCCTAATTTCCAGAACCTACAGAGAACTCAAAAAAAATTAATAACAAAAACCCAAATTGCCCCCTCACAAAATGGGAAACTGATCTCAACAGAGAATTCACAGAGGAGGAAACACAAATGGCGTTCTCTCACCTGAGGAAGTGCTCAGCATCCTTAAGCATCAGGGAAATGCAAATCAAAACCACAATGAGACACCACCTTTCCCCAGTCAGAATGGCAATCATAAAGAAAACCAACAACAATCGTTGCTGGCGAGGATGTGGGGAAAAAGGAACCAACCCTCATTCACTGCTGGTGGGATTGCAAACTTGTTCAACCACTATGGAAAGCAGTGTGGAGACTCTTGAACAGAATGGACATAGAACTACCAATGGACCCAGCTATCCCTCTACTAGGCATCTATCCACAAGATGTCACATCTCGATGCAGAAACATTTGTACAACTATATTTATAGCAGCTCAATTCATAATAACCAAGAACTGGAATCAACCCAAATGCCCATCCATGGAGGAATGGACAGCGAAGCTGTGGTATATTTACATGATGGAATTTTACTCAGCTGAAAGGAAAAATGAGATATCGAAATTTAGGAAAAAATGGTCTGACTTCGAGCAGATCTTATTAAGTGAACACTCAAAAGAACAGAGAATTGAACGCCGCAAATTCTCCCTCATATGTGGTCCTTAACCAGGATAACCATAAACTCTATGCAGACTAGTATAAAGAAGTGAGAGGTTATGAATGAGGGGTAAGGGATGGGGGAGGGGAATGGCTTAAGCATGAGGCTGAACCAAATTAGGTTCAAAAACATAAAATCCTCACGAGCATACTGTAACCTATTGAGCAAGTAGTGGGTGTCACCTGGCAAGAGGGGCCATGAGTAGTAGGGGAGAGAGTCTAAACCTGTGAATAATTGATCAGTCTGAATACCCCTGGTCCCAGCCACTGGTTCCTTCCCTCACTGAGCTGTTGACCAAAGTGACCCATGGGATTCCAAAAACAAGACAGAATTCTGTCAAGCTCTAGAATGACCTCCCTAAACCTGAGGCAAAACCCTGTTGCTTAAGAAACCACAGAATGCCATCGATCAGCATCAAGAGACCCTTGAAGGTGCGGAATGGTATCCAGCCCCCAGATGGTAGTTAATGCAGTGCTAGAAGGCACTGCACAAGCTGCCAGGGGAAGCTGATCAATGACGCTGGAGTAAACAGAGACCACTGGCATGAAACACAGACTACGGCCATGAGTAGGCTGACCACACCTCCTACTGGGAGAGAACAGCGAACCAAGAAAGGAACACTAGTGCAATGGAGGAGCCTGGGCCTGGGGGAGACAATCAACAGCTTTTAAATTCGGCCAAACATTCCACTTAGTGAGGAGAAGCCCGTGACTAGAACTGGGGAATCAGTGTCATATGCACCGGATCCCGTACTCTTGGGCTCCCAAGAAAAGATGTGCTATGGGACTGATTGACAGGGAAGCTACTAAAAATAGAATCTAGGTAATCCAGAATTGTGTATATTTGTTAACCTATACTGACCTCACACTCCAATGGAGATTGCGTTTGTATTTTTCAGGATGCAGCAAGAAAGTTGTGGCCCATCTAACCCCACCAACCAACTGTAGGCCAATAGCAGAGATTCTCACAAGAGATTAGCCACCACAGTCATACCATGGAGGATCCATATGGAGCCCCACAGAGAATGACAGGATGAACAAGGGACCCACAGTCACAGCCATTCAATCAACACAGGATAAGCCAGGGGGACAGAAACCAACAATTTTCAACACAAACCCCCTTAAGCGCACAACATTAAAGCAGCCTTAATACTCACCTACCACGACTCAGGGAACTGAGCGGAAGAGGGGGCAGAAAGATTGTGAGAGCCATGGTGGGGGAGACTATCCAGAGGCATGGCCTCCCTCAGTAACCCCACACTTGGGCCAGGAGAACCAGGCTGAGTACTAGGCTATACATGGTCCCCTGCCACAAGGACTGATCCAGACAACCCACGGAAGAGGATATCCAGCCGATTGGGGATGGGAGGGGGGGGCATTGGGGAATTGGGGATAACAACTCATTGTTTGCCCACTAAATAATGTAACTCATTATGGTCAATATATATAACTTCTCTCTGGAGCCGGGCGTGGTGGCGCACACCTTTAATCCCAGCACTCGGGAGGCAGAGGTAGGAGGATCACCATGAGTCCGAGGCCACCCTGAGACTACATAGTGAATTCAGGTCAGTCTGGACTAAAGTGAGACCCTACCTTGAAAAACCAAAAAAAAAAAAAAAAAAAAAAAACTTCTCTCTGTAAAAGGCAATGTCAATATAATGAAAAGCTAAACTAGACTGGGAGAAAATAGTTACAAAAGAATTATCAGATGATGGATTCTTGTCCAAAATATGCAGAGAACTCTTAAAACTCAATAATAATGGGCTGAGGACATAGTTCAGTTGGTAGACTGCTTGTTTTGCATGTACAAAGTTCTCAGCTCAGTCTCCAAATCCACATAAACCAGGTGTGGTATGCATGCCTCTTATCCCAGCACTTAGGAGGTAAAGGCAGGATCATTAGAATTTCAAGGTCATCCTCAGCTATATATGGGGGCCAGCCTGGGATAAATGACACCCTGTCTCAAAAACATAAATAGCCAGGCATGGTGGTGCATGCCTTTCATGGAGGAACTCAGGAGGCAGAGGTAGGAGGATCACTGGAAATTTGAGGTCAGCCTGAAACATAGTGAATTCCATGTCAGCCTGAGCTACAGTGAGACCCTACCTCGAAAAACAAACAAATGAACAAACAAAAGAAGAGAGAGAAAGAGAAAGAGAAAGAGAAAGAGAAAGAAAGAAAAAGAGAAAAAGAAAGAAAAGAGAGAGAAAGGGAGAAATAAAGAAACAGACAGACAGAAGCAGGGTTGGAAAGATGGCTCAGAGGTTAAAGGCACTAGCTTGCAAAGCCTGCTGGCCCAGGCTCAATTCCCAGGCTACAAACATTAACTGAATGCAGAAACATAGCATGAGTGCCTGGTGTTCATTTAAAGTGGGAAAGGCCCTCGCACATGCAAACACACACAAATGAATAAATAAATAAAATTTTAAAGCTATCATCATAATGGTTTATAGTCTATAATTATGGAAGCTATCAATAAAAAGTAAAAAACAAAACAAACAAACCAAAAAAAAAAAAAAAAAACCAACTATCATACCACAAAGACATGGAGGAGTTGATAAGTAAAAGAAGCCAATATGTAAAGGTTACATATTTTATGATCCAAGTATAGGTATTTGGGAAATAACAAAATTATGAAGACAGTAAAAAGATCAATAGCCAAGGGATTGTGGGAAGGGATAAGTAGAAAACAGGTAATGTTTGAGCAAGTTAAACTATCCTTTATGATACTGTAGTTGTAGATATAGGTCATATATTTGTCAAAACCTATACAATATACAAAAGAATGAGTGATCCCTTTAGTTAATAGTAATATATCAGTGTTGGGGAGATGACACAGGAGTTAAAGGTACTTGCTTGCAAAGCCTGCCAGCCTAGATTTGATTACCCAGTGTAGTGGCTTGATTCAGGTGTTCCCCATAAACTTAAGTGTTCTGAAAGCTTGATCCCAGCTGATTGGAATCTTGTTGGAGGTGTGTTGTTGGGTATATGCTTGAAGGGATAAAAGTGAACCTTCTGTACTTTCTGATTCTCCTGTTAACTTAAAACTTCACTAAAAAAAAAAAAAAAAAAAACAAACCAGTCTATTGTGGGGGGTTCTTTTTTTGATATAATTCTTCACTATGTAGTCCAGACTGGCTTTGAATCTGAATCTGCTCCTGGATAGTTGGGATTACAGGCATATGTCACCAAACTTGGTGATGGAATTTTTACCAAAACCACATTAATCAACTTCTTACCAGGTCTGATGAAGACATTTTCCACAGACAGCATCGCTGCTATTGGAAGTAGTAAGTCTTCACAATCAAGAGAAGCTGCCTTGATTACTGCACATGTCAGGTGTGGAGGGAGAGGAAACTCCACCATAGATAAGCCCAATCTTGTCACATGGCCACTCCTTAATAGAAAAAGAAAGTACTTTAAGTCTTTCTACCCTGGGATAATACCAATGTTCATCATTCAGAATAAATCAGGTAAAATATAGATAATTTAAAATCACCTCCAGAATTCAGTTCAAAGAAATAAAATACTGTGATCACTGATGGGAAGAACAAAAAGGTAGAAATCCTCTACGATCCTAAGTTTTGCTTTTTTTTTTTTTGGTCTTTCGAGGTAGGGTCTCACACTAGTCCAGGCTGACCTGGAATTCACTATGTAGTCTCAGGGTGGCCTTGAACTCACATCGATCCTCCTACCTCTGCCTCCCGAGTGCTGGGATTAAAGGCGTGCGCCACCACGCCCGGCTGATCCTAAGTTTTAATAAACACAAAACAATAAATAATTAGGCAGTAGGACAGAAGTATATTAGGTACACACGTTCTACACAGCATATATGATATCCTTGAAGAACTGAGAGAATGATGATGACCAAACCATCTGGTAGTTTTGAATAGAAGTCCCCAATAGAATTTATTATAATTGGGTCTAGCCCAGAGGTATTTCTAAATTTAATGCAAAATACCAGGGATACATATGCAAAACAGCAGCCTGAACCCCAGTCTGGCAGTTCTGCTATTTGTGAATTAAAGTGTTACAGTGTGTTAGAGTTGCTGCTGGCTTTGGAGGTGCTGAGTCTTTGTCTCTGCTTGGATCTGTGAAAGGGGGCCAGCCTTTTTCCTTAATTTCCCCTGGATCTGTTAGTTCAAAAAAACTTTCCTCCCCAAAATTGTGCCTGGTTTGGAGATTCATCCCAGCCTGACTATGACACCATCCTTCATCTCACAATCATGAGAACAAGAGCTAATGACCTTACCATTTTTATAGAGCCAGAATAAATGGCACTGAAATGGTATTCATGAATTGCTTGTTACGTGAAACCAATATTAAACAAGTATTTTATTTTGAATTTCTTTCTTTGGTTTGGTGGGTGTTTTGTTGTTTTGTTTGAGACAGGCCCTCTCAGGCTGACTTTAAACTACCAATACTCCTTCCTCAGTCACCTAGGTGTGGGCATTACAGGTGTGCACTGCCATGCCCAACTACAAAAATGTTTCTATTATTATAATGCATAAGTCACAAAAGTGGTGAAGAAAAAACTGAAGACCAATTCTAATTTTAAGGAAAACAATCCATTTAACCGAAATAACTTTCTATTGCTAAAAAGAAAGGGATTTAGGACCTCATTTAAGAAAAATTCACCTGTTGTGGCAGAATATACCTTTAATCCCAGAAATTAGGAAGTCAAGGTAAGAGAATCGACGTCAGTTTGAGGTCAATCTAAGACTACATGGTGAATTCCAGGTAAGCCTGGGCTAGAGTGAGACCCTACCTTGAAAAAAAAAAAAAACAAAAGGGTTGAGAGATGGCTCAGAGGTTAAGGTGCTTGACTGCAAAGCCTAAGTACCTGAGTTCAATTCCTCAGTACCCATTAAAGCCAACTTTGTAGTGGTTGGGGACCCTACTATGCTCTCTCTCTCTCTCTCTCTCTCTCTCTCTCTCTCTCTCTCTCTCTGCTTACAAATAAATAAATAAAACAAAAAAGAATTTGAGGGGTTAGAGAGATGGTTCAGTGGTTAAAGGTGCTTGTTTGCAAAGCCTGATGGGCTGGGTTCAATTTCCCAGTGCCCACATAAGGCCAGATACAGAGCAGCACGGCACGTGTCTAGACATTTGCAGTGGCAAGAAGCCCTGACACACCATACTTTCTCTCTCTTTTTTTTTTTTTTTGGGGGGGGGGTTCGAGGTAGAGTCTCACTCTAGCCCAGGCTGACCTGGAATTCACTATGTAGTCTCAGGGTGACCTTGAACTCATGGTGATCCTCCTCCCTCTGCCTCCCAAGTGCTGGGATTAAAGGCGTGCACCACCACGCCCGTTACACACACTCTCTCTCTCAAATAAATAAATTAAAAGTGAAAGAAAAATTCAATAAACCAGACATGGTGGCTCAGTAATCTCAGTATTCAGGAGGCTGAGGCAGGAGAATTACAAATTTGGGACAAACCTAGGCCATATAGTGAATTCCAGGACATTTTGAGATACACAGTAAGACCCTGCCTCTCACAAATACACAAACAAAAAAGGACCTTAAAAGTATGTTTAGGTTATTTTTTACCTGTCAATAGCATCACACTGGTACAGCTGTTTAAGTGCTTCCAAAATAAGTCTCTCATTAGGTGGATCCAAATAGGGAAACCTGTGTGTTTAAGTGAGATATGAATGAGCCACTACTTGAATATAGGATTTTATACACACTCAATGAAAATTTCCTCAAAAAGTTTTTTGTTTTGTTTTATTTTTTGAGGTAGGGCCTCACTCTAGTCCAGGCTGACCTGGAATTCACTATTTAGTCTCAAGGTTGCCTTGAACTCACACCAATCCTCCTACCTTTGCCTCCCAAGTGCTGGGACTAAAAGCATGCACCACCACACCTGGCTATCCTCAGAGTTTTTCTTCTCTATGTTAACTTTTTTATTAACAACCTCCAGAAACATTTATAATCCTGTCCCAAACTTTTCTGTTTTTGTAAATGCCTATCCTCTCTTATCTCTATTCTCTCTGCTTGCAAATAAAATATTTTAAAAAGATACACACACAAATATATATATAAAACAAAGGGGGAAGTTATATGCAATCTCTTTTCCTAGAAAACACTCTATCATAATCAGCACTGACCAAGAGGAACTTGTCTTCTGACTCACATTCCTCGCATTCATGACATACTTCTTGGCTGGAACACTAGTCCAGTATACCCATCATTCCTCTTTACTATCTTAATTCAGTCTCATCACTCATCATCAATTTCATCAACTGTTTTCTGTAGTCCACAATGTTTTAAGACTACATTTTTATAAAACATAAGAGGAAAAGTGGCTGAAAACTTCAAATTATTAAATAATACCTCAAAATGTTGTTCGTACATGTTCGTATTTGAGTGGGGGTGGGTACACATGTCAAAATGTTTTCCTAAAAGGGGAAGTAGCTTTTCTCACTTCCTGGCCATCTTGTCAGTTGCTCTTGGGTGGGGGACATTCTACACTAAAGCAGGAAGATACTGGCAATCACTGCAAAGGCGATGAAAGTATCTCCAGAGTTGATCAACTCTAGGATCCAACTTGTTATGAAAAGTAGAAAGTATGTGTGTTCTAAGAAGATGCTGAAAATGATCAAAGAGGGCAAAGCACAACCTGGTCAACAAGTGCCCTGCTTTGAAGGGCACTAGTTTATTTGAGGAAACCTGAAATACAACGCTAGCTGCACTGGCCCCAACTAGTGTCCATCACTACAGTGGCAATAAATACAACACGACAGAATGTGCATGCTGGCTATCATTGATCCAGGTGATCCTGATACCTTTAGAAGAATGCCAGAACAGTGATGTAAAATAAACCATGCAGAATTTTTCTTTATAAAAATTTACCAGATGTATTTTTTAAGTGTGTGTGTGTGTGTGTGTGTGTGTGTGTGTGTGTGTAGCGGGGGGTGGAGTTCTGAGGAATGGGTAAGAGTGCTTGAAGCTTAAGCATGAGGGTCTGAAACCTGCCCAAGTTTGATTCCCAGCACTTATGTAAAAAGCTGGTGCATCCATGCATGTCTGCACCCTAGATAGTCCTGCAGCAAACAGAGACCAGAAAATGAAAAATCATTAAGGGGTGAAGGGGATGGGGTTACTGACTAGCAGCTCCAGTTTGAGAGACTCAGTTTCAAAGAAATATTTGGGGGCTCTACCTCCTCCTGCTTTCTCATGGGTAGGAGCTCTCTGCATTGCCTCCTCTTCTCTTAATCTAATAATCTCTCTAAACCTTAAAAACAAAAAAGAAAAGAAATACGGGCTGGAGAGATGGCTCAGTGGTTCAGATGAAGCCTAAGGACCCGGGTTCAATTCCCCAGTACCCATATAAAGCCAGCTGCACAAGGTGACCCATGCAGCTGGAGTTGGTTTGTGGTGGCTGGAGGCCCCAGCATGCCAATTCATTCTCTCTCTCTCTCTCTCTCTCTCTCTCTCTCTCTCTCTCTCTCTCTCTCTCTCAAATAAATAAAATATTTTAAAAAAAAAGAAAAGAAAAGAAATATGTGAGTGGGGCTGGAGAGATGGCTCAGCAGAAAAGGCCCTTGCCTGCAAAGCCTAAGGACCTGGGTTCAATTCCCTAGTACCCACATAAAGCCAGATGCATGTGTTTGGAGTTCATTTCCAGTGACTAGAGGCCCTGTCCATGCCCATTCTCTCTCTTACCTCTCTACTCTCTCTCTCTGCTTGCAAATATATATATATTAAATATTTTATTTATTTATTTGAGAGAGAGAGAGAGAGAGAGAGAGAGAGAGAGAGAGAGAGAGAGGCAGTGAATATGGGCGCACCAGGGCCTCCAAGCCACTGCAAATGAACTCCAGACACATGCGCCCTCTTGTGCATCTGGCTATATATGGGCACTGGGGAAT
>PVHP010026356.1:0-24524 GCA_004024765.1 Zapus hudsonius
ATTGGAGAGGGGCCTTCCAGTGCTGATCCTGGGCATCCCGAAACCTTCCAAGTGGTGCAGACTTCTGCCTTCCAGATGTGCCCTGTCTTCCCCACCAGGTGCATAGCGTCCACTACTTGTGTCTAGTTGCTGCCATTAGAGGCCCATCTCCTGGGAATATTAGAATCCCTTTGACAGAGGTGCCATCCTGGGCCAGCTGAGAGCAAATCTGTCCCATTCTCCTGAACCTTGTTTGGACATACATATCCCCACTGAACTCATACAGGTGCTTAAACACCCAGAGGCTTGTGTTACGGTATAGAGTCTGGAACCATAATCTCTGGTGTTTAGAAGTGGGGCCTTTGGGAAATTTGATCACGAGGGTGGGTCCTGGTGGCTTTGGAAGGAGTGGGAGCAGATCACATAGATACAACTGGATTCTTTTATTTTGATTTATTTTATTGGGAACTTCAACATATGTTTATGTCTACTTCCTGCTGTCCCCCTTTGTCTCCTGCCCCCTGTTCCCTTTCCACGGAGGACCCTCTTCCTTCTAGAAAGTTCCTCCTCTGTTTGTTGTCTCATTCCCCTAGTCCTCTTCTTCCCCCCAGCTCACAATGCTGCAGAGAGCAATGCAGGTCTGGTGGGGAAATCATTAACAGCTGTGGAGTCATGAATGCACCAGTCGGTTTTGTATTGGGAAGACTGTTCCAAAGTCGTCCTTCCCACAGGGACACACATGTACTTTTATCATGAATGTAGCCCAGGCAGACCCCTGTCACATCCTGTGACATGCTGTTTGCATGTCCAGCTTCCAAAAACGTGAGCCCATAAACCTCTTTTCTTTACAAAGTCCCTTTCCTCAGGTATCACATTATATAGTCATGAAAAATGGATGAATGCATTCATCTTCATGAAGAATGTGGCTTTAAGTTAGGATGACAGACAAGGCTTCCTGTGGCACAAGGTCTTGTTCTGTGGACCACTGGCTGTCAGCCCAGGAAGAAATAAAAGAAAGCAGTGGAAGGTCTCTGTTTTTTCTGCATCACGGTCCCTTCTGTCCACACCTGTCCTCCACCTGTACCAGCCGCCAGCGTTGGTCACCTGAAGTCCAGCTCTGCCACTCAAGGCCGCTTTTTAGAGGGTTGCTGTGTCCCTGATCACAGTCAGCCTTGGCTTCTTGGCTCAGAGCTGCTCCATGGAGACGAACTGTTGTGATTGGTTCCCTTGGATCCCTGAGACCTCATCCTGGGTTAAGTGATAGGTCTCATGTTTATCATGCACCTCTCTCAAAGGTTTCATTTGGGGCCTCCACAATAGGCCTGGGGTAGTTCATCTCTTTCAGGGATGTCAGCCATCATCCCATGGCTTGTAGGTATAGGTAATAAATGAAAAGGGGAACTTTTGGAGATATTTTATTATTTTGTCTTTCTGAGACAGGGTTTTTACTCTAGGCCAGGCTGATCTGAACTCACTCTTAGCCTTAGGCTGGTCTCAAACTCACAACGATCCTCCTACCTCAGCCTCCTGAGTGCTAAAGGTGTGCACCACCATGCTTGGCCATTTATTTTTTTAAATGGCCTTTACAATTTCATGCATGTGTATAATGTATTTGATCATATCACTCCTCATCACCCCCTTATCTCCCTTCCCTTCCCGCCAAACCCCTTCTTCTTAAGAACTAGTTTCCTTTTAACCTTCATCCCTCCTTTATTATCTGTGAGCCTCTGAGTGTTAGGCTTTTTGCATGAGCACGGGTGGGGAATTCTGGCACATGAGCTATATCACTGAAGAAAGTGACTACCTCCGAGCAGCCATTAACTCGACTCGATCTCAGGGAGAGGGGGCTGGGCTTCTGAACCCCCTCCCCATCCATGACAGCATGTGGAGGAGCCCCATCTTGTGAAGGTAACCATAGCTGCTGTGAGTTCATGAGAGGAAGACAGCATTCCAGAGCACTCCTTCCCCTCTGGGACTCTTCCTGCTCCATCCTCTTCTGGAATGTTCTCTGAGACTTGGAAGAGAGATGCAGATGCCCCACTCAGGGCTGGTCACTCACCAGTCATTTATTCTTAGCACTTTGACCAGTGACGAGTCTCTGCAAAAGGAAGCCTTCCTGAACAAGGCTGAGAGTAGCGCTAATTGATAGCTGTGATATTAAGAATGAATAACTTTGTTTTCAATGGAAGACGTAGCCAGCCCTGGTGATACTGGCCTGTATTCCCAGTACTCAAGAGGCTGAGGCAGGAGGATCACAAGTTCAAGTCCTACCAGGGTTACAAAGGAAGGTCAGGGCCACTATGCGTAACAGATTAGTAGATGGTCAGTACAGAGTAGCTGACTTTAAGTAAATAAATAAATTTGGAGGGGCTGGAGCAATGGCTCAGAAGTTAAGGTGCTTGCTTGCAAAACCTGTCTATGAGGCTTTGATTTCCCAGTGCCCACGTAAAGCTAGATACACAAAGTAGCACCTGCATCTGGAGTTCATTTGCTGAGGCAGGAGGCCCTGGCACACCCATTCTCTCTCCCTCCTTCCCTCCCTCCTTCCCTCCCTCCTTCCCTCCCTCCTTCCCTTCCTCCTCCCTCCCTCTCTCTCTCTCTTATCTTAATTGATCTCTGCTTACGAACAAATAAACAAATACATAAAAAGAAATCTGGAGATAGCACTCCGGAGGACCTGGATTCGATCCCCAGCCGACTTCAGTTGGGGGAGGTACCCACACTCCCTTCAGCAGTGGGCTTCACAGATGTCTTCGCACGCTGGGCTCACCAGCAGCTATCTAGGAAAATACTTACTCAAGTGACTTCAAATTGCCCGCAGTTGGCTTCTCCAAGATGCTGTAGGCTATCCGTACATTATTATTATTATTTGGTTTTGTTGTTTTCGAGGCGGGGTCTCACTCCAGCTCAGGTTCACCTGGAACTCAGTCTATAGCTCCAGGCTGGCCTCAAATTCATGGTCACCCCCAACCTCAGCCTCCCGAGTGCTGTGATTTAAAGGAGTACACCACCATTCCCAACTTCCATATATTAGTTTTTGCATTTTAAATTCTATTTAAAAGTCAGTCATGAGAAGACTAACACACATGACATTCCACCCATCACTGACCTTGAGACGGCTTTTATTGGCTTTCTGTCAGACTGCTATGGTTACTCTCTTTGACGACCTAAGAAGATCTATGCTATGTGCCAAACCCCTCAACTTCAACATATATTAATCAATCAGGCTAGCTCATGCACTTCAGACACCAAACTATAGAACACAAACTTGCCTCTGGAGTCTGTTGATGGGGGAGGACCAGACAGAGGTATACTGTTACACACAGATGCTATCTAATATAAAGGAAGATTTTCCATAGAATATTAATAATCAGAGCATGGATTTTATAAAAATTACTCAAATGAGGAATATAGTTTAAAGCAGCCTGACTGATGGCCAGTTACTACATATCTGATGTGGCGCTCAACAGTGCCATGTCTCCCTCAATCCTCTCTGCTTCTGGTTGGCTTGTTTTCACAGTACAGATAGGAAAGCACCAGCTTAGGGGAGTTAAAAACTTGTTCAAAGTGAGAGTAAGCTTGGCTGGGGAGATGGCTCAGTGGAAAGGTGCGTGAACAGCAGAGCATGAAGATGAACAAATTCAATCGCATTCAATCCTAGGAGCTCAACAAGTCTGCAAAGCTCCAAGCTCATACATGGTCTTTATTGGCCTCCATGTGAAAAAGCTCCATTTCCTACAGGTACTGTGGCAAACAGATGTGTATGTTCATTTTTATAATAATTGGGTGATCTTAAGTCAGGCTGGCCTTGAACTCACAGCCATCTGCCTACACTTGGCCTCCTGAGTGCTGGGATTAAAGGTGTGTGCCACCACACCAGGTTTGGTTTTTGTTCTTCTGAAGCAGGGTCTCAGTCTAGCCCATGCTAACCTGGAACTCACTTTGTAGCTCCAGGCTAGCTTCAAACTCATGGAGATCCTCCTACCTCTGCTTCCAAGTGCTCCAAGGCAGGTACCACCATGCTTGGCTGCTTTGGGATTTTGGAATGGATTGAACTTGGGTACTCAGGCTTGAGTAGCAAGTGCTTTATCCACTGAGCCATCTCCCCGGCACTCAATCTATTTTTTTTTTTTTTTTTGGTTTTCTGAGGTAGGGTCTCACTCTAGCTCAGGCTGACCTGGAATTCACTCTGTAGTCTCAGGGTGGCCTTGAATTCATGGTGATCCTCCTACTTCTGCCTCCTGAGTGCTGGGATTAAAGGTGTCTACCACCATGCCTGGCTCAAATTATTTTTTGCTTCACAAAAAATATATACTAAATAAAAATTTAAAAAGACAAAGAGAAAACAAAACAATATATATATATATACACACTAAATATCAACTAAACTTGTAGTTCCCCTTTTTTTTGCAACAACTCAAGTTAGTATTTTATCCTAGCTCCTTGTTACTTTCTTTGTTTCTGTGAGAAAATACCAGAGATAAAGTAAAAAGCAATATAAGGAAGGAACAGTTTATATGGTGCAGAGTTTGAGGGCCCATCACCGCAAGGAATTATGGTAGTAGGAGCACGGGACGGCTGGTCACAGCCACAGTCAGGAAGCAGAGAGAAATGGATGCTGGGTCTCAGCTCACTCTCTTCTTTTTCTTCAGTCTGGAACCCCAGGCCATGGGATGCTGCTGCTACCTACAGTCAGTGTCCCCACTCTGCTAACCAGAGGTTAGCAATGAATGTCTTTCTCTCTATCTTTTTCTTTAAAAGAATTGTTTATTTATTTGCAAGCAGAGAGCTAGAGAGAAGAGAGACACTCTGTGTATCTGGCTTTACTTGGGTACTGGGGAATAGAACTTGGGTCGTTGGGTTTTGTGGGCAAGTGCCTTAACCGCTAACCATCTCTCCAGCACCCCTCCTTTTTATTTTATTTAATTTTTTTTTTGAGACAGTGTTTCACACTGAGTAGCCAGCAAGCAGCAGTCTTCCTCCTATTTTTGTCCTCCTGGCTCTGGGATTTCAGCTGCCATGCTTAGCGTTTTCAAGGGAGCATCATGGAAGCCAGTGATTTGAACTCACACTTGGGTGGCAAGCATTTTGCTCCCTGAGCCATCTCCTCAGTCCCGATGTATAGGTTGTTAACATCATTGGTTATCTTTATTGCTAGCTATTTATTCTTCCGGAAGCTGTTGTCAGGGGAATTATTCTCTTTCTTTTTGGATTGTTCATGATTAGTATATGAAACCATAGCTTTTTGTGTGTTGGCCTTGTAATCTGCAACTTTATTAGTTCTCCAAATATTTTGTGGAGACTTTTGGATTTTCTATGTATAGAATCACATCAGTTTCAAATAAATGTCGTTTTACTTTTCACTTTCCAAGTTGGATGCCTTTTGGTGTTTTTTTTTTCTTTGCCAATTTGCCCTGTTTAGGAAGGACTTCCAGTAAAATATTGAATGGGAATAGCAAAAATGGGAATTAAACGAGGATGTTCATTTTCAATAATGCTATTCAATATTTTAGAGAAAGTAATGGATTTTGCAGAAAAATTTACATCTACTCTAATTCAAACACTTAAGCCAGTGATTCAACAATCCTTTTTTTAAAGTTAGATTTTTGGGCAAATTTGCTCTATAGAAAAAATATATATGTAGAAATATTGGAATAATACTCATAGGAGTAAGTAAGACAGTGACTGTCTCAAGAATAAATGTTTACTCTCAAATAAAGCTGGGGGTCACTGGAGAGATGGTTCAGTGGTTAAAGGTGCTTGCTTACAACGCCGGATGACCTGGGTTCAATTCCCAAGTGCCCACTCAAAACCAAATGCACAAAGTGGCACATGCTTCAGGAGTTTGTTTATAGCACAGGAGGCCTTGGTATGTCCATAGTCTCTCTCTCAAACAAATAAAATATTTTTATAAATAAAAGAAAGCAGAGTTTACCTCTTATTTAATTGTATTTTTCTATATAAATCTATTATCAGCCTATCTATCTATCTATCTATCATCTATCTCATTAAGACAGGGTCTCACTATGTAGCCCAGGTTAGCCTTGGATTCATGATCCTCCTGCTTCAGCCTCCCCAGTGCTGGGACTACAAGTGTTCTCTGGCCAGCTTGGGTCTACATTCTGACAAGAGCCCATTGACTTAGAATTGTTCTTAAAATGAGGCTACTGATTTATTACACTTGACTTTCTTAAAGATATAACATTTTGCACCTCTAGTAGTTATGGGTAATGAGGTTTTAAAGGGGGAAGGATAGGAAATGGCCACTTGGAGATACAACAGTTGGCACCTCACTTCGAATGTAGGGGAAAAACTGAGTTAAATAGATGCTAATTATTATTCCATGAACACACCACCCTACAGCACAATCATGCAGTCAATGGCTTTTTAAAACTGAGTCCGGGGGCTGGAGAGATGGCTCAGTGGTTAAGGCACTTGTATCCAGTGCCTAAGGACCCAGGTTCAATTCCCCAGGACCCACATAGGCCAGATCCACAAGGTGGTGGCCTTGGTGCTCTCTCTCTCTCTCTCTCTCTCTCTCTCTCTCTCTCTCTCTCTCTCTCTCTCTCTCACACACACACACACACACACACACACACACACATCATCTATCTCCTGTATCTCTCTGCTTGAAAATGAATAAATAAAATATTTTTAAAAATGTCATCATGATTATCTTTAAAAAAAAACAACGGAGTCTGTTTCCAGCCGAACTTCTGGGTTCTCTGGGGCATCTTATCCAGGGCCCTCCAGCTACAGCAGGAAGGAGTGAAAGGGACAGGACATTTATGGAGGCTTGGGACAGCACAATCAATAACTGTCTATGAGCAACTTGGTTTAGATGAAAGACAACATTAGGTTTAGCATAAACTATTTAGTGCATTTAACAGAGTCCTATAAACACGAAATTTTAGTTACTTGAGAAAGTGTGTTTTATGGGAGCGCCAGGGCCTCTTGCCACTGCAAATGAACTCCAGATACATGCAACCCTTTGTGCATCTAGCTTTACATGTGTGCCAGGGAATTGAATCTGCGCTGCCAGGCATCACAAGCAAGCGCCTTTAACCACCGAGCCTTCTCCCCAGCCCCTAAACACAAAATTTTCAAGTCCTCAGAAGAGAAAGTTTTAAGTTCATGGGCTTTATATTTTTGCATTATTATTTTTTCCTTATCAACGTTTGGGAAATTAGTCATGTAAAAGGATAAGCTATTCAAAACAGAGTCCTTCAGACACATTTCTGAAGAAGGGGAGGGAAAGGACATGACATTATCACAATGTCCTTGTGAAAATGGATTGATGATTTTCGTTGAGAGTTTTCATGAGTGTAATTGAGAACAGCTCAACCAGTAACCAGTGAACAACAGATGGTCATTTCCTAGGCAACTCAGTCTTAGGAGACCACATAATTTATTTTCCAAGCCAGAAAACTTTAAGGACGGAGGGAAGCATTATTAATTGCATCAGGGAAGAAGGCATAAACCAGTACTGTCTTGGGCATACTGAGATACGTAGCTGGTCATTTTAACTTAGATCATCAGTATTACTTGAATTTTCTAAAGAGTTGTTTTCTTTTCTATTTATTCTTATTTTAAAAAATATTTCTATTGATTTTATTTGCAAGCAGAGAGAAGAGATAGAGAGAGAACGCATGCACCAGGGCCTCAAACCCCTGCCAGATGCATGCAACCCTTTGTGCATCTGGCTTTATGTGGGCACTGGGGAATTGAGCCTGGGTTGTTAGGCTCTTCAGGCAAGCACCTTAACCACTGAACCATCTCTCCAACCTGTGTTTTATTTTATTTTTTAAAGTTTTATTTATTTGCAAGGGGGGAGCGAGAGGGATTGGGGACACCAGGTCCTCTTGTCACTGTAAGTGAACTCTATCTAGATGCATACTCCACTTTGTGCAGCTGGCTTTATGTGGGTGCTAGGGAATTGAACCTGGGCCTTCAGGCTTTGCAAGCAAGCACCTCAACTTCGGAGCCATAGCTCCAGCCCCCCCTTGTTTTGAGGTAGTATTTCACTCTAGTGCATGCTGACCTAGAACTCACTCTGTAGTCCCAGGCTGGCCTCAAACTCACAGAGATTCCCCCTATCTCTGTCACCCAAGTTCTGAGATTAAGGATGAGCCACCATGCCTGGCTAAAGTTTGCATTTTTTTATTTGTTGCTTTTTTACATTCTATAATGGACATCATATTTTTTGTAAGCAAGGGAGGATTGATTTTGGCTTACAGTTCCAGGGGATGCAGCTGGTCACGTTCAATCTGCAATCAGACGGTAAAGAGAGATCAATGCTTTGAGGCAAGATCCAACTTTAGCCAAGACTGATCTGGAACTCACTCTAGCTGAGGCTGTCCTCAAACTCATGGCTCCTATCTCATTCTTGTGCTGGGATTACAGGTGTGTACTTCCACACCTGGCTTCTCTTGAATTTGGACTCTCACTGTTACTACTTCATTGCTATAAGGAACACATTAGCAATGAGATTTTTTTGTGTTTGTTTTTTTGAGGCAGGGTCTCACACTTGCCCAGGCTGACCTGGAAATCACTCTGTAGCCCTGGCTGGCCTTGAACTCACAGCGATCCTCAGAGTGCTGGAGCTAATGGAGTGTACCACCATGCCCGGCTGTAATGGAGATTTACTTTCTTTCTCTCACACTATATGCCAGATTTGCAATAGAGACAGACCTGACCAGAGTCCACTGTGATGGAGGTTGGCCTTTCAAAGCCTGTGTGTTTCTCTAGCTAAGAGACTGGGCTGTAGCCAGCTCAGTCACTGATGCCCAGTGAGGCCCGGAGAGGATACTGGCAGATTCGGATACATACAAAATCCAGGCTGAAGAAGACTTGTGTCTTTCTTGTTTTCCCCTAGGATGTCACAGCAATGTGGCAACCTGGGACCAACTCAGATTCACCAGGGCCCACAAAGGGTTCCAAGATCCTGCATGTGGCTATAACTGGACTTCTTTTTAAAAATTTTACCTTGAAGCCGGGTGTGTTGGCACACCCCTTTATTCCCAGCCCTTGGAAGGCAGAGGTAGGAGGATGGCTGTGAGTTCAAGTCCAGCCTGAGACTACAGAGTGAATTCTAGATCAGCCTGGGCTAGAGTGAGACCCTACCTCAAAAAAATTTTTTTTTACCTTGAACTGGTATGTACTAGAAGCAAAATATAGTGGACATAGGATTTTTTTTTAACATAGGTGTTGATGCTGTGTGACACTTCAGGCATGGGTCCTGGAACTTATCCCCATGTACCATGGGCCATTCTACAGGAAGGCCATCAGTGAGCATCTGAGGTCAGTTGTTAGGAACTAGGAACAAGTGAGCTGTCTAAGTTAATGTGCTCAGGTTGCAGGAGTGCAGCGTAGCCCTGGAATTAAAGAGCATGCCTTTCTCCTCTGCTACTGACCCCGATTCAGACATGATAGATAACGGGAAAGCACTGGGACACGAATGGAGGACTTAGGACCTGAGCAGGGTCATTCTCATTGCAGCAGTTTGAACCCCTGGAACATGTGATAAGCACGTTTCACAGCTAAGCAATCAACGAGATAATAAAACCTTTGCATGAACACGCTCAACCATGGGAAGGCCATTTATGATTCCAAGGCCCAAGTTAATGATGGTTCAAAGTCAGACATTCTTTAATGTAGGTGAGTGTTCTAAAGGCTCCTTGTGTCTCATCAGTGTAAGACTGGAGGAAGGGGGTCACTGCCAGCCATTGTGGACAAGGAAAGGCAGCCATGAAACAATGCTGAAAATAAAGCACTTCCCTCTTTCCCCAGCTTAAAACATATTATTTATTTATTTACTTGAGAGAGGGGGAGAGAGAAAGAGACAGAGAGAGTGAATATGTGCCTCTAGGGCTTCCTGCTACTGCAAACAAACTCCAGATGCATGCAACACTTTGTGCATCTGGTTTTACAGGTGTCCTGGGGAATTGAACTCAGTCTGTTAGGCTATGTAAAGAAGCAGCTTTAACCACAGAGACATCTTTCCAGCCCTCTTTTCCAAAGTTTTGTGTCCTGTGATTTCATTTGTAAACCATGATCTGAAAATGCTAAATGGAAAATTCCAGAAATAAGCAATTTATAAGTTTAAAACTGGGTGTTACTTTGGGTCATATGGTACAATCTGTCATCCTGCGCCCATGTTCATGTTATATATGCCACTTGCCAGATAGACACGTAGCAGACCTACTGTTGAATTATGGCAGTGAGAATGGGTGCACCAGGCCCCTCACACCCCTGCAGGCAAGTACCCAAGAGGACAAAGTATCACACACACACACACACACACACACACACACACACACACACACACACGAGAGAGAGAGAGAGAGAGAGAGAGAGAGAGAACAGAGGAAGAAAACATGAATACATATTCACATGCTTATGAATGCATATCATTATAATTGTCTTGTCACATTACTAGTTATTACTCTCTTACAGTGCCTGCCTAATTTATAAGTTAACTTCTTACACATACAAAATTTTAAATTAAGTTCTACATGCAAGAGAAAACATGTAATGTTTGTATTTCTGAGTCTGGCTTATTTCACTTAACACAATTTTGAGTTGCATCCATGTCAAATAACTTCATTTTATTTATGATAATGCTATTATTGTGTGTATATGGAAGTTGTCAATAAAAACATTTTGTAAAAGTAAACAAAAGAATTAATTCCATTATGTTTTTCTTTATCCATTCACCTGCTGCTAAAAATCTAGGCTGCGTCCATTTCCTGGCTGCTGTGAACATTGTCTCTATAAACATGGCTGTAAATCTTTGTGATGTGTTGACTTCCCTCAATTATATCCCCAAGGGAGGTCATATGGTGGATTTTGTTGAGGTAAGGTCTCACTCTAGACCAGGCTGACCTGGAACTCACTCTGTAGTCCCAGGCTGGCCTTGAACAGTGCTCCTCCTCACTCTGCCTTCTGAGTGCTGGGTAAAGGCGTGTGTCACCATGTCCATCATATGGTAGTTTTAATTTTAGATTTCTTTGAAGAAATTAATTAACACAGTGGATATTGCTGCAGTGAGGTCCCAATGAGGACGGAACCTACCTGAAGTTGTGTTCTCTGTCTACAGCAATTGGGACAGCGCTGGCTATGGCTCCTGTCTTTCTACTCTGCATCTGCCCCAATTCACAGATGTCATAGATCATGGAAAAATAACGAGACCCAAATCTCAGGACTTAGGACTGAGTCATATGCATGTCTTCCATAATGGCAGGTCATATGATCTCTCTGAATCACAGCTTATTCACATGTTAAAGGAAGTCAGTGTGGGTCCCTGCTGAATTCCAGGAACCTGGTGAAAATTAGAAGTGATGTCCATGAATGCACTTGGGAAATACATTTCACAGTATGGACCAATGTGACAGTTATCAAAGTGCTTTTAATCACATTCACATTTAGTCTTTTGACAATGTAAAAGTATCTTTCTTTTTTACATATTTATTTATTTATTTGCAAGCAGATAGAGCTAGAGACAGACAGAGAGAATGGGAGCTCCAAGGCCACCAGCCACTGCACATGAGCTCCAGATGCATGTGCCACTTTGTGCATCTGGCTTGATATGGGTCCTGGGGAATTGAATCCTGGTTGTTAGGCTTTGCAGGCAAGCACCTTAACCACTGATCCATCTCTCCAGCCCTGAAAATGTCTTTCTATTTTCAGATGCACAAAAGATAGGGAGGAAAAAGGTCCTCCCCTGCCATCTTGTGTTTTTCTCGGCCTTGAAGGAGACTCTGCCACCCTGGTCATGGTCTCTCTCTCTCTCTCAGCCTGGCTCACATGTGAGTGGTTTACTTTGGCAAGCCCTTCCTGCTCTCTACCACCTAGTGTCCTCACCAGAATCCCAAACCAATGGGCTGCCCATGAGGCTAGGGATATAGTTCAGTTGGTGGAGTGTCTGCCTAACATTCCTAAAGACCTGGCTTTGCTCTCCAGTACCACATAAAAGCAGGCATGATGGCACATGTCTGTAATGATAGTACTCAAGAGGCAGAGACGGGGGGATCAGAAGCTCAAGGTCATCCTCAGCTACACAGTGAGGCCAGCCTAGGCTACTTGGGACCCTCAAAAAACTTGTCTCAAAAAAAGAAAAAAATTCAACCTAGCTTGAGAAACAGAGGTAGGAGTATCACTGTGAGTTTGAGGCCACCCGAAGACAACACAGTAAATTCCAGGTTAGCCTGGGCTAGAGTGAGACCTTACCTCAAAAAATAAAACAAACCATAAAAATCCAATGGATTGCCCGATATTGGACCTGACAAAACACAAACATGAGCTAAATAAACCTTTTTTTTTTTTTTTTTTTGGTTTTTCGAGGTAGGGTCTCACTCTAGCCCAGGCTGACCTGGAATTCACTGTGTAGTCTCAGGGTGGCCTTGAACTCGTGGTGATCCTCCTACCTCTGCCTCCCGAGTGCTGGGATTATAGGCGTGCGCCACCACGCCCGGCTCCTAAATAAACCTTTTTTTCCCCCCTCAGAAGTTCATTTCTGACTAATCAAACCTGGCTAACCATTCGCAGTAGGATTTGTTCTGGGGAATATACCTTAAGGCACGTCAAGGAGGACAGAGTCCTTTGATAACATGTATCACATCCATTTAAATCCAGTCAGGCTGGTTAGTTGATGGAGACAGTAAAGCCCTTACCATAAGTCTGGACTTCTTTTCTCTCATGTGGATCAGTGACCACTATGAAGACTCTGAAGAGTCCAATTCCTGCTCAGTTGCCATAGCAATCAGCCCAGTTTAAGATTTCCAGGTAGATCTTCCTGCGGAGGCACCTGGAGGATGGATTGTGAACCGTTTTTCCCAGTTGGAATTACCTTCCAATACAAATGCACTCATTTCTATAAACTATCATGTGAATTTCCAGGTAGGCCTTTTGGGAAGTTATTTCTTAGGTCTCAGAAATGTATGCTTCTGGGTGTTAGTATAAGTAGGGTCTCTTTAATGGGGGCATGTTGCAAACTCAGAGCTGTGGTCACAGTGGCATTTCAGAGGCGCCTCTTGCTTTCATGCAGTGTGTCCTAACTGTTAAAAGTAGGGTGCTGGATAGTTCCGATACTGGTGCTCCCTGACTTCCTGGGTGATTTTTAACTTCTTCTGACAAGTGAACTGTACTAGTAATACCCAAGGTGCAGGTTGTTGTGAGGATTCACCAGATGATGTACAGAAAGTGTAGCACAGTGCCTGGTGCACGGAGAGGAATCAATTAATAGTAATGACTACCTGTTACCTGATTGTTGCGGAGACAAAATGCCTAACGAATATCAGTTGAAGGGAGGAAGGGCTTATGTCATTGACAGTTCCAGCTCACAGTCCTTCATGGAGGGAAGGCATAGTGACAGGAGCTGCTCACGTTCCTTCCAAGTGAGCAAGGCATGAAAGCTGGGGCTCGGCTGGCTTTCTCCTTTACATACACCACAGAACCCCCAGCCCACACAGTTAATTGGGTGTTCCCACTTCAATTAACCTAATCTTGAAAATCCCTAACAGACATGCCAAGAGATTTGTTTCCATGGTGACTCTAAATCCTGTTCAAGATGACAATCAGAAATTAACCGTCACAGTGACCTTGATGATGACAACTCTCATTCCCACCCCTCTTCTGGCTGCTATTGCACCCCAGTGGGTGCCCAGCACCCATCAAGCAAGCCGCAGTGTGTGATCAGTGTGTTCTATGTCGTGATGTGGTCGGGCAGAGGTTGGAGAGATAGGGCTAATGAGTTCCCGTCACTATAACCCTGCCATTTCTTTCTGGGAAAGAGGAAGCCAAGGGTGAGGTGGCTCAGGAAACTTTAGCTTTATTTTCACATGTGGCTGGACAAAATGCTGTGGGGATGAATTCTATTTTATTTTATTTTATTGGGGGGGGGGGTGAATTCTTAAGCCCTGCTTCAACTACACTGAGTCAACAATTCCAATGAAGACATCACCATGAAAGCTGGTAGCCATTGGAGACCTGCAGGGACAAGTCATCGCTGAAGTATCGGGGAGCAGTTGTACCTTACCGAGACTTTTGTGGGTAACAGAAAGCTGAGGGATCTTGTCAAGAAAAGCATGGTGTCTTGGAAGCATGCTTCTTTTTCCTGATGCATTCCCTGAGTCTGTTGTAGCTACCAGTTTTTTAGCCAGTGCAAACCTTAATACTATTTCCCAGCCTTATGAGACACCTAACCAGTTGGGAGACATTCCTATGGAAACAGTTCTCACCTGATGAGAGAGAATTGGCAAGATGCTGTGCATGTCTGTGCAATGCTGCGTGCTCTTCCTGATGAAACAAGACAGATTTTTGTTTGTGTCTTCAGCTGTCTGTGGTGTGTGTAACTACAGACGAGCCAGCACAAAGAAGCAGTTCTAGCTTGCAGCCCTCTGAAAGCAATGTCTGATAACTCAGAGCCTTCACCACCCATTGAGACAATTTTCTGGTCAGTTCTCAGTGTGGGATGGCCTACCTAACTGGTAACTTGCTTCTGGCATGGTTGGAGCATGCTTACAACATGGTGCATAGCTCAGCTTACAGTTAAGCATTAGGTCTAACTGTTTTTGATCTCTCTCTCCTTTTTTTACATTTGAATGAACAATTAATGTTGCAGAAAAATAGCTCACTGTGCTTATGACCAAGTACAAAAGCTGTCTAGAAAAACATCTACTGGTCATTTAACCATGAACCATGACTAATAGTTATCTAAATGGGACTAAGGGCAATGACTCTGGAGGTTGGTAGGAAAAAAAAATAATCAGTGTTTCTCAGCAGTAGCAAATGAGTAGTTTCCCCTTCTTTCTTCATCTTTTCTTCTTCTTCTTGCAGTGCAAGAGATCAAACACAGGGCCTTGCATGTGCTAGGCAAGTACTTCTACAGCCCTAGCCTGCCCACCTTTATTTTTTATTTCCATTTTTCTCTTCTCTTTCTTTCATTTTCTTTTCCCTCACTTCCTCCCCCTCGTTCTTTTTTATTTTGATGACAGGATTTCACTAGATAGCTCAGCTGTCCTCAATCTTGTAATCTTCCTGTTTCAGCCTTCTGGATGCTGGGATTAGATAGGTATGTGCCATCATGCATGGTTTCTCTTTTATAGAATTTTTAAAAATTATTAATTTATTTGAGACACATGCAAACACACACAGAAAAACAGAATATGGGTGTGCCAGTGCCTCTTGCCACTGAAAATGAACTCCAGATGCATGCATCACATTCTGCATCTGACTTTATGTGGGTACTGGGGAATCAAGCCTCAGCCAGCAGGCATTGCAAGCAAGTCCCTTTAGCCACAGAGACATTTCCTCCAGTCCATTTAATAGAACTTTTTACTTAAAGCCAGATGCATAAAAGGGACGCATGCATCTGGAGTTTGTTTGCAGTAGTCGGGGCCGTGATGTACCCAATCTCTCTCTGAATCTCTTTCTCTCTCTCTCTCCATCTGTCTCTGTCTGCTTGCAAATAAATAAATAAAAATATTTTTAAATGCCTACCAAGAATCTTTTTGTAGACCCTAAAATATATCCTCAGAAACATAATAATTAAAAAAAAATCAAGTTTGAAGTTGACAGAATTAGTAGAAAGAGGTGATTTTTAAATCCCTCTGATTAAACTTCATGCCATCAGCTTTTCTGTCTTCTCAAAGCACCATCTATATAGTGTGTGCTTTTGGGAAACTATTTTCTGGAACTTCAATTTCAGAGCCTGTTTTTAACCATTATTTTTGCTTTTAATATAGAGAAGGCAGAGATCTCTGATAACCACTGCTCTTTCATTATGATTTGGAATTAAAAAGATAATGACCAGATATTTCTTTCACTGAGTTTTATACTCAGCTTCAAGGGAAAATTAACTTCTCACAGAGCACATTATGGCTTGAAGGTACCAGGAAGTAGAGTGCCTGCAATAATATCCTGGAACAGGTGCCCAGATGCCCTGAGTCCGCCTGGTATCTCTGTATAAATGAAGAGAACCTGTCATCTTCTGTGTTCATAGACCAGCATACACAGAGTCACAGGGAATTTCTGTGTCAAAACTCACCTACATAGCAAATCTGATGTACTTTTTATCTTAGACATGATTTCTGGGTTATCCTTTCACCCCGAATAAACGACTGCTCAGCAGGTTAGAAACTGACATCAGCTTAGTTTAAAAATAGCCTCCTGAATTTATCTTTTTCCTACTCAACAAGCAAGGCTCGGGATAAGGTCATTTAATATACCTCTACTCTGTTTTAGTTCCACTAAGCATAAAACTGAATAATAGTTAAATAAAACTGAATAGTAGTTAAGGTGCACTGAAAGCCTGGATCTGACAATACAAATCAAAGTGCCCTGAGCCAGAGTGTTTCTCTCCCAAATCATGGTCTCAAGAGAACCATATGATCTATGAGAATTCAGAGAGGCAGGAGCTAAAGGATTATCTGTCTCCAGTTCCCCAGCCTGTCCGTTCTTCACATCCATCACGTTAAATATAGTTCCGTGCATCCACCTTCCCCTCCAACCTGACATTTAACCACTCTCACACGGTTGTGGGCTGGAGATGATAGGATCTCCTAGTTAACAGACTCCTAAAGTTGACTAAGCAGGATGAAACCTTTCTTTAGAATTGCTGTTGATTAGCACTGGGATGACTATTTGCCAACACATACACATGCTCAAACACACACCACACTTGGGGGATACACACTTAAAGAAAATGGTTATTACCTCGAGTGATTCGCTCTATAAAATATTGATGTGAGAGAGAACTGTGTGAGGTTTTTATTATTTTTTAAAATTAATTTATTTGCAATCCGAGAGAGATAGAAGAGAGATAGAGAGAATGGGTGCACCAGGGATTCTAGCTGCTGCAAACGAACTCCAGATGCATGTGCCACTTTGTGCATCTGGCACCTCTGGGATGTCAAAAATCCAAACAAAATAACAAAAAACAAAAACAAAGCCAACAGATGCTTCCTGAGAATGACAGTCAATCTTTCCCTACAAATCTCCACTAATCAAATGCTCTCTGAACTCTGTTGTTATAAACGCTATGGTGCTGTATCTGTAAACCATCACAGGCTTCTTCCCTGCGGCCCCGTTTCTGTGTTTCATCCCACAAGAAGATGACATAGAGTTACTTCTATTTCACCTGTAGAAGATACTTTTTAAACATTTTATTGACAGCTTCTATAGTTATAGGCAATAAACCATGATAATTCCCTCCCCACCCCTTACTTCCCCCTCTCAAATCCACCCTCCCTTGTATCTTTTCACACTCTCAATCATGACTCTGTTTTGTTTCAATGTCATTATCTTTTCCTCCTATTATGAAGGAATTGTGTAGGTATTGTCAGGCACTGAGAAGTCATGAATATCAAGGCCATTTTGTGTCTGGAAGTTTGCGTTGTAAGCAGTCCTATCCTTCCTTTGGCTCTTACAATACTTCTGCCACCTCTTTCACAATAGACCCTGAGTCTCTGGAGGTGTGATAGAGATGTCTCAATGCTGAACACTCCACTGTCACTTCTTCTCAGCACTATGGTGTCCTTTGAGTCATCCCACTGGTCGCCACCATCTGAAAAGAGAAGCTTCTCTAGTCAGAAGTGAGAGTAGCATTAATATATGGGTATGCACATTTTAAAAAGTGCTAATAAGGAAGTTTGGTGGGCATAATACAAGCATTTAGCCAGACAACAGCAAGCATTATTCTCCTAGGACTCATGACCTTCCCCACCACAGACTTTTCTAAAACACTTTTTATTGATTGCTTCCATAATTATACACCACAAACCATTATAATTCCCTCCCACCCTCCCTCATATCTCCTCCCCTTGTTTCGGTGTCATCATCTTTTCCTCCCATTATGTGTAGGTCTTTTCAGGCACTGCAAAGTTATGAATATCAAGGGTATTTTGTGTCTGGAAATTTGTTGTAAGTGGTCCTATCCTTCCTCTGACTCTTACAATCTTTCTGCCACCTCTTCCACAATAGATCCTGAGCCTCAGGAAGTGTGATAGAGATGTCTCAGTACTGAACACTCCACTGTCACTTCTTCTCAGCACTACTATAGGCTTTTGACTAGGTCTTCAGCACCAGGCATGTATTCCCTCCTGTGGAGTAGACCTCAG
The DNA here is from genome assembly GCA_004024765.1 of Zapus hudsonius. Classification (NCBI taxonomy): domain Eukaryota; kingdom Metazoa; phylum Chordata; class Mammalia; order Rodentia; family Dipodidae; genus Zapus; species Zapus hudsonius. The sequence goes on from PVHP010026356.1 coordinate 18,096, forward strand.
TCCAATTAGAGAGTGATTGGCTTCCCCCATAATAGATGTGCCACTATTGCCCCAGTTGGCCCATTTGTCCTGGCTGGCTGGTCTTAAGGCTTGCAAGGTCCATTGCTGTTCACCACTGTTGATGACTTCTCACTTCCATAGGGCTGCATGCAGACATAGCTTTTTCCAGCTTTCTGTCAGCTGGTTAATAGGGAGGAGGTTTCCAGCTCAGTTCCAGCTTGATTTCTCAGTGACCTGCAGCCCAAGCATATGTGGTCTTCAACAATGGGGTCTTACCATCTCATTCTGGTGGGCAACCAAGAGACATGCAGCCCAAGCATAGGTGGTCTTCAACAATGGGGTCTTACCATCTCATTCTGGTGGGCAACCAAGAGACCTGCAGCCCAAGCATAGGTGGTCTTCAACAATGGGGTCTTACCGTCTCATTCTGGTGGGCAACCAAGAAACTTGGCAATGTAGCAGTTACTTTTTCATTGGTTGGACAAAATACCAGACCAGACGCAGTGCAAGGAAGGAAAGGGTTTAGTTCTGCTTACAGTCCAAGAGGAAGTCTATCATAGGAGAAAGCAGGAGCAGAGGGCTGGTATCACATCATCACATCAGCAGAGAAGAGCTGAGTGCAGCAAGGAGGTCTGGGCTATAACACTCCAAAGCTTGCCCCCCAGTGACACACACTGAAGGCGGCTCCACCTCCCAAAGCTCCACACACTTCCCAAACAGTGCCACCAGCTTGACCAAGCGTTTAAATAGAAGAGTCTATGGGGACATGTTATATCCAAACCACCATGGCATCTTTTCTTATCTTCTCCAGGAAAACGTTGTAGCTTCTAAAGCTGAGTTAACATTACTTAGTTAACAACTGAGTTGAGAGTATGTATTCTTATACATGAACATCTGTCTCTTGCACACCTGCCACCCTTTAAGTATTAGATGGTAGGCATCATTAAAATATGGAAGGAAACTTAATTTGATGAAATTTATAACTAAGAACTTTAGGTTGGTGCAGAAGTGATGTCTCAGAAGTTAAAGGCACTTTCTTTCAAAGCTTAATGGCCTGGGCTGGGTGTCCCAGCACCCACATAAAGCCAGATGCACATTGTGGTGCATTGGAGTTCGTTTGCAGTGGCTAGAGGCTCTGGGGCACCTATTTTCTCTCTGTCATTCTCTCTCTCTCTCTCTCTCTCTCTCTCTCTCTCTCTCTCTCTCTCTCTCTCTCTCCATGGATGCCTACTCTGTTTCTAAAAGCATTTAATGCCATTGTCCATGAAATGGATATTTGACTGTATGGTTACTGGGCCCCTTCACATTTATTGAACATTCATTACTGAATGACCAGTAATTAAGTCAGAATTGAAACCTATTGGCATTGCTCTAGTGTTCCATCACCTGTTTCCTCCGGAGTCTCTCCTCTCAAGTAAGATATTTATTCATCCCTTCCCTAGAGGGCTATCCACATAGGCTAGATTAGAATAGTCAGGCAAAAGTCTTCCTGTTGAGGGAGGCTTCTGTCCTGGAAGCCTTCCCTTTGCTTTTCCACAATAAGCCTTTGTGGTGAGCCTCAGGGAAATGGCCAAGGAGCCGTTTCCATTCTGGGTCATTGTGGTGTTTTGTTCGGGTGGTACCACACAGTTAGGAGAGGGTGGTCTGGGTTTAAGAGTTTAATTATTTTTGCTCAGGCTTTGAAGTAATGTCAGTGGGCTGGAAACAAAGAGCAATCTGTTTATTGTGTTATGTAGATTTCTTTAGGGCATTTAGAAAAATGAGTGGAAAGGATTGAATGAGAAATAAGGCATCAGAAGGTCACCATAAATGCACAAAAGCATGGTGTCATGTCTTTGGAGGTGATTGGAACATCTGTGTAATCCCCTAGCCCCCCAAAGTTCCTAATTCAAATTCCAGGCAAAGCCAACACCTTCCGTAGAGCCTTGAAGAGATAATAATCCTCCCTCCACATTCATGATGTTTTCTATAGAGTAGTAAATGTGCATTTTATGTACACTACAAATTAAATGTGCCAGACACGGCAATGCAGATCAGTAGCCCCAGCACTCAGGAGGCTGAGGTGGCGAGTTAAAGACCAGCAAGGCCTCCCTTTCAAAACAACAAATAAGCAAAAAGAAAACAACAAAAATGATGGTTGGGCCTGGGAGTTATCTATCATATTTAGTAAGAAGCTGGATTCAATCCCCAATATCATTAACTAGCTAACTAAAACCTTTTTATTAAAGAATACCAAAAACAAGCCAGGCATAGTGGCATACGCCTTAAGTCCCAGCACTTGGGAGGGGAGGCTGAGATAGGAGGATCACTGTGAGTTTGAGGCCAGCCTAGTCTACAGAGTAAGTTCCAGGTCAGTTAAGGCTAGAGTGAGACCCTGCCTCAAAATCAAACCAAAAAACCAAAGCAAACAAAAAGAATATCAAAAACAGAGAAAAGTCATGGGATGGACTTTTATAAGGTGGATAAAATTCTAAATGGCATTCAGGCCATGATACAGAACATTTCTGTGAGCTCAGAACCTCTCCTGGGACCCTCCCAGAGATGCTCCTATGTCACTCCAAGGTCAGCAGTATCCTAACGTTGGCATTGGTGGGAAGCAGGAGCCATTCCAGTATTCACCATGCGAGGTCATCAGTCATTTTTATGGTTTGACAATAGCCTTGTCTTTCTGTGAATAATTCAATTGCATCCAAAGGGAAGAGGGACTATCTAGAGTTAAGGTGCTTTAAGGTATTAATATTGTCTTAAAAGTGATAAAGAACTCATTTATATTAGGCTGAAATTTAAATTTTTCTTTATTTACAGAAAGAGAGAGAGAGAGAGAGAGAGAGAGAGAGAGAGAGAGAGAGAGAGAGAGAGAGAGAGAGCGCACTCCAGGGCTTCTTGCCACTGAGAAAGAACTCCAGATGGCATGTACCACCTTGTGTACCTGGCTTTATGTGGGTACTGGGGAATTGAACTCCCGTTGTCAAGCTTTGCAAGCAAGTGCTTTTAACCACTGAGCTATCTCTCCAGGCCTAGGCTGAAATTTTTAAATCTCTAGGATAACTTTCAAAAATGTATAAAAACATCACATGTGAAAAATCTTTTTTTTAAAAAAAATAATATAGTAAGAAGAAAATGAAAAAATAAATTGTTTAAGGCCAGGCATAGTGGCACATACCTTTAATCCCAGCACTCATGAGGCTGAAGTTGGAGAATTGCCATGAGTTCAAGGTCAGCCTGGGTTAGAATGACACCCTGCTCAGAAAGTTATAAGACTCACAGAGTCTCTCCTCCAGGTTATATAGGCAGTAAGCAATTGCTGGGGAAGAAGAAACTCTTTGGTGAAAATGCCTGCAAATTGTACACGGTGCTTGAGGGAAGCAGCTTTTGTGAGTTGTTACTCATGCTTGGAGGGCTGCCTCTTGTAAGTGACTCCAAGAAACTCAGGCTTCACCAAGCTGGACTTGGGTGAAGTCATCTCTTTAGAGTGTCGTAAGTTCCCTATCTGGGATGAAAGGATATCTGTTCACATCTCCCAGGGAAAAATCATGGAAGAGAGAAAATGGGCGGGGGGGGGGAGAAGAGGGGAAGTGGAGAGAGAGAGAGAGAGAAAGAGAGAGAGAGAGAGAGAGAGAGAGGAGAGAGAACTGTCTTTTTTTTTACTTTTTAAAAAAAAATACTCTCTTGAGCTGGAGAACTTGCTCGGTGGTTAAAAATGCTTGCTTTCAAAGTCTGACAGCCTGAGTTTGATTCCCCAATACACATGTAAACCAGATACATGAAGTGGTACATGTGTCTGGAGTTCATCTGCAGTGGCATAAGACCCTGGAATGCTCATTCTCTCTCTCTCTCTTTCTCTATCTATCTCTCTCATAAATAAAAATAAAAAATATTTTTAAAAATGTATATACTCTCTATCGTATGGGAAATGTTTGGTTATTTCAGCACCCAAAGAGTATATGTGGGTTGTGAGTCTGTATGTTGGGAGAAATAATAGAAATATTGCCTTGTTCCTGCAAACCCCCTGCCAACTCTGGACCTTCTTTATTCTGAGTCAGCTGATGGTGTAAGTGGGAGCCCCACCCCCACCTTTCTCTTACCTGCTGCAGCTCTGAAGTGACACAAATTTCAGGGGTGAGAGACTTGCCTGAATGTCATTTGGGATTCTGGGAAGGGCTTCAAGCCACGAGATGACTTGTCACCATTCCCCATGGGTCTGCTACTGAGGCTAGATGTCCCATCAGGGCATGTTTGTTAGCTTGGGGAACCTTAACATTTTCCAACTCCAGAACCCAGGGAAAGTGACTTGGGTGAGTTACAGGCACTAGATTCTCCCTTAGGTGCCGGCTTGGGTTGCTGGGGAGCAGGCAGATCATGATAAGGAAGAAGAAGCAGGAACCGTCCGCCAGCATTAGGTCCATGCCTGGGAAGTGTCTGGAGCACAGAGCTGGACATGTTCCCCTTGCAGATGGTCAGAGGGAGCAGGGGTTCTTCATCTCCTGCATGGACCAGGAGTCCCTAGAGATGTGCCAACAGGTAGCTGATGGCCTCAATCAGTTGACTTTCTGCACGTCTACTGCCTCCCAGACAGCAAGATGGCCAGTGAAAGGCAGGTGGTAGACCATATTTCTGTGTTCCATTGATTTGTGGGGTCTTCTCATCCTAATCATGGATTTGGGGCACAGCCCTTTTGAGGAGTCCCATGACTGCTAAAGCTAGGAGCACTTTTCATGTAGAAATATTCTTTCCCATCTGTTGTCTGTTTGAGTATGGTGTTCTATAAATACGTTAATTGGTACCACTTTTCATTGAACTGCCAAGGCTGTCTCTTTTCTTGACAAGCTCATATTAAATGGCATAAAATATGATGGAATAAAATAAAACCATGTAGCCATAGGGGCCTGTTTGGGCTAAAAAGGAATCTAACCAGAAGAAAAGCTGTAGTCATTTGTGGTGAGGAAAGGACAGTTAAGACTCATTGGTGATAGTTTGTGTGTAAAATTGAAGAGTAAAACTTCTTGCTTAGGTAGACGAAGGGGGAAAACAGCCCAGGAAAATCACTGAAGTAAGAAAGGCAAGATGGAATTCTCAGAAGAACTGCAATTTGGGAATGGGATGAAACCAAGTTCAAGTTCATTTGAACATTCTTTTTAAAAAATATATATATTTATTGTCCATAATGAGTTACATTATTTAGTGGGCAAACAATGAGTTATTATCCCCAATTCCCCATTCCCCCCCTTCCCATCCCCAATCAGCTGGATATCCTCCTAAGTGGGCCATCTGGATCAGTCCTTATAGCAGGGGACCATGGATAGCCTAGTTAAAGTCAGACTTATTTTAGACAACCTTGTTTATGGTGGCATTTCACAAATCTTAATCTATTTATATTCCTTTCTGCCCTAGAAGACTGCAGGCTTTCCACAAGGAAAACCCATGGTGTAAGAACCTATTTCAAGTGCCTTTAAGTGATAGAAACTGGGACCAACTGGTTGTGCAATAGTATATTCTTATTAAATCTCCTCTACGTGGCATTTAAGGATACAGCGGCAGGTCATTTGAAAGCTCCACTTCTCTGTTCTCAAGTTTAAAAACCAATGTATTGGGATTTGGCAATTAACAAAGATCTAGAGTATACAGAATGCTTCATGTACATCAGGCTGATACCGTCTAAGGCCAGTAGAATGTGTGACAGTTTGGGGTCTGTCATAGAAACAGATGCAGCAGCTATGTGGCTGTTCCGTGCCTCCCCCCCCTCCCCGGGGTGGGCTGTCAGGAAGTGTCCTATGGAATCTGTCCAGTTGCAGACTTCAAGTGGGACTTCTTTGTCCCCCAGGGAAGCCTCTGCTGTGTTCCAAAGGCTTTCTGCCAAATGGAAGCGGCTCTCTCAGGTGATGTGTGATAATCTCCTTTCTCTAATCACACCCACATCACTTAGTGTTGGATTAGACTATGGGGAACCAGAGCCTTGCCATGAGGCCACATAAGACTAATTATCACCACTGAGAGACTCAGTCAGAGGTGCTATTCAGTGGATCAGTCCTGAAGGCCTGCCTTCATCATCAGTGCTCTGCCTCCTACCCGGAGTCCTTCTTGTGGTGGGAGAGAAAGCCCAGGGCATGCTGTCCATTTTGCTACTCCTTAATACTTTAGTAACAGTCTGAGTTCAGGACACTAGGGGGAAACGTCCTTATTTTTCATGAGAGGTTCACAGTCCACCACCTTCTCGACTCTCCTTTGCTGCTGGACAGCAGGTGTTGCAGGAAGGACCTTTGGGAATGTACAGTCCCTTTTCAGTACTGAAGAATACTTAATTTCAAAGATGTCAAAGTGAACAAAATTTCTGTAAGTATAAATTGTTTACTTACTATGTAAGAACAAAGAGAATGTGAAGACAAGAATAGAATCACAGAACTGTCAAGTGTTCACTTCTACAGCACACAG
>PVHP010026357.1:0-24736 GCA_004024765.1 Zapus hudsonius
CTCATCTTTTGGCCTGCTGTCAGGTGGTAGGGTTATATGGGCCACAGCTCACTCGCTATATCCTGAAAAATACAAATACAATCTCCATTGGAGAGTTAGAACAGTATAGGTTAACAAATATAGACCATTCTGGATTACCTAGTTTCTATTTTTAGTAGCCTCCCTGTCAGACGTTCGCATAGTGCATCTTTTCTTGGGAAGATAACATTTTTTGTTATATCCATTTCCTAAAACATTCATAATTTTATTTTTCTTTCCCAGAGTAGAACTGCATTGGGTGATTTATAATATTTTTATTATTCATTCACCAGCTGATATCTATGCTGATTGTATGCCCTGGCTCTTGTGAAAAGATCTGTAATTAACCTAGGCCTGCAGATATCTCTTATAGAATAATAGAATGGCCCCCTACCACAAAGACTGATCCAGATGGCCCATGGAGGAGGATATCCAGCTGACTGGGGATGGGGAGGGGGGGTCATTGGGGAATTGGGGATAACAACTCATTGTTGGCCCACTAAATAATGTAACTCATTATGGACAATAAAAAAAATTAAAAAAAAAAACAAAAAAAGAAGAATAGAATCAGTTCGGTACATGTGAAGGACAGGTAAAGCTGTGACATATATGACTCTATCTATAGCTTTGTGAGGAACAGCCACACTAATTCAATGTAAATAATATCATTTTCCAATTGACTCTAATAATGCAAACACTTTTATTTGTGAGGGGTGATTAAAATCCCCTTTCTCGCCAGATGCACAAAGTGGCCACATGCATCTGGAGTTCATTTGCAGCTTCTGGAGGCCCTCGAGCACCCTCTCTCTCTCTCTCTTTCCTTGAAAATAAATTAAATTATATATAATTTGATTTAAGCAAGGTTTTAAACTAATTTAATTTAAACAAGGATTTAAACATATCCTTGTTTAAATATATATATATATATCCTTGTTTATATACCCATATCTATCTATCTATCTATCTATCTATCTATCTATCTATCTATCTATCTATCTATCTATCTTTAAACCCTTGTTACTAAAGCTTTCAGCAAAAAGAAATAAGGTAGGAATTATAACCATCCTAGCAAGAGAAAATATTCTAAGGAGATACACTTGTACCTCTCTCTTTAGATATCAAACTTTTGAGACAATAGACCACAAGAAACTGGAATTTCTTCAGGAGTGGGATGTTGGAAGGAGGTAAAGGGTCCTGGTGCCAGCCAGAGGCGGAGCTGGTCTCCCAGAAAGAGATTTCAAACAGTTATTACAACTGTTTAGACCTTTCATGAGAGATTGGACAGTGACAGGTCAAGGTGGGTAGGACCACACCAGGTTTACTTGGTTTTGCATACCTCTTGCCCTCTAATTGAGCCTAAATCTCATGGGAGAACACTGAAGATTAATTTGGAGGGTCACTAGACCTCTATTCCTCTTCCTAATGTGGCCATGTTGAATAAATCTCTTTTTTTTCTTCATTTTACTATTACTGGTCATTTTAATGGCCTGTTGAGGATGAGTGGCCCAATATAGCTTTTAATGGCTTCCAGGGTCCATATTATGATCCCAACAATGCTGATAAAAAATGACTAATAAAAATAAAATCTGATCTCCAGAGACCAAAGTCATGAAGTATGACTTCTGAACTCACTTATGACCTGTATGCTAAAAGTGTTCTGTCCTAAACATCTTACACTGGTTCAGGGTCAGGAGCCTAGAATCCAGGCCACTTCTCCACAAGACAGGCCCAGATATAGTTGAATCTAAGAGTAAAGATAGTTCTGGCTCCAACGTCAGCTCTTTTGTGTAAGAGCATCGGATGCAATTGAACTATTAAGGAAGAAAAAGCAACAGATTAAAAAAAAAACCTTTCTCCACAAATTTCCATGTCATCCTTGTGCTAGGACCTTGCTGTCCTTTTCTATATGCTGCCAATAAAAGTTAAGAGTGTGACTAATAACAGTTAACTTCTGTCTTTGGGTCATGGTGCTCTGGTAAGATCTACTATCACTGGTGAGGTCAATATACTATGTGTCTTTGGAAATACTCACAGGAACTTATTAGTAGTTTTGGTAATGAGTAATAAGGAAAGTTTCAAGAATATTCTTGACTCCCAAAGCCAGGACTGTCATGACCAGGGCGGGTGACATGAAAATTGCAGTCAGAAGGGAGGTGAGGTCACAGTCACAGACTTTATCTCAGGGATGGGCTGCCTCCCCCTCCCACATGCTGGCTGTTGTGAAGTCAGGATCTGCACACTGAGCAGGAGGTTCTGCAGACACACAGTCAGGTAAGTGATCTGCATTTCAGTCTGCAGGGCAGAGAAGCAAGCAAGGGAAGTCTGGGTGAGTGTTCATGTCAGGAAAAGGGATTGTGGGGTAGAAACAAATCCAGTGAAATGTCAGGTGTAGTAATAATTCCTTGCTAAGAGCAGAACTGGTAAGAGATGTCCCTGACCTTGGGCCAATCCACGTTGGTGTTTAGCCTGATGCACTAAATTAATCACTTAGAGTGACTTTGCGTCAATAATTCCTAAGTAGTGACATCTGACTTTGAATGTTCTTAAGAGTTTTCAAGAATCAACCCTGATGTTCACATTGTCTAGGGAAAGAATGTTACTGTATTATTATTGCAGGCATCATTTTAATGGTTCCTTGACTATGCAAGAGATTTCAATCAATTTTTAGAGTCATAAAATCCTGAAGAAAAATGCCACATGTAAGACTGTTTCTAGAAAAAAAAGTATGCTTATGTAACTATATATTTATTAAACAGTCGAAATGATAGTCATGTACATGTTGAAAAATTGACGCATACCTCTGAGGAGATTACTCCCCTGGAAAGCAATGTTGGAGGAACAGGCATCTTCACAATTATTACTACTGGAGACTGACTGGCAGAACTAAAGATATCTTGTAGATTGCCTTCTTGTTTTTTACAATTCTCATGTTAAGAGCAACCTGAAGCCATTCTTCACTTTTTATTCACTCGTGTTGTTAATCAAACAGACTTTTTTGACATATGTCTTGAGGTATCATCTGTGTGCCTTCTAAATTTAAGCATTTTCATAGGAATTGCATTCTATGTAGGAACTAGTACATAGGCTTCTAGCCTAAAATTACTAGATAGTTAATATTTTCCTAAACTACTTTAGAACATATTAGCATTTTGTGTTTGATATTTACCAAAAAACCTGATAGTATTCAATAATTTATTTGAAAGATACTATTGTCATTGTTGCTCTGGAATGGAAACATATGAATATTCCTTTGTCTTCATAAATATTAAGTTAATCTTTCCCTTGTGAAATTCAGCTTGTGCACAGGCTGTCTTGTAGGATTGAACTATAATCACAGCACTGCCTTTCATTAGTACCTATGAAGCTTGCTTTAACATTTTCCAATAACATGTATCTTTACATTGAAAAGAAAATTTAATATAATCGATATCATACAATAATATAAGAGCGGTGTCAATGAAATGGCAACTTGTGACAGAAAATGAGTAGGAGTGTGGAGTACTTGAAATGTGCCTGACCTGGTGTGGGACACAGGCTTACATGACTGTCTTTGCTCACAACCAATCCATGTTCAAGTTCAAGTGTCTCAACGCAGTCCCTAGCTAGCTTTTGTCTTTAGACCTGCACTGACTTTGTGTGTCTCTAAGTTCTCATCTTCTCAATGATGATAATACCACTGTCCACACCACACAATTATGAATCAAAGAAAGCTTTAAATTATAGCACAGGTTCACAGACTGTATATCCATCAACAGATTAATGGACAGCAGGAATTTGTGCAATATCAACAATAGAATTTTGTATTGGCTAAGAAAATTCAAATAATTAAATTTCTGGTTGTGTAGAGAATTCTTATAAGTCAGGTGATTCAGACCCAGAAAGACAAACATGACGTGTTCTCTGTCATATGTATAACCTAGAGTCTAATACATATATACGTGTGTGTGTGTAGGTCATGTAACTAGAAATATAATAATGACAAACTAAAGTCCAGATTTTAAGGAAGGTGGGTAAGGATGATTTTAGTACATATGTGACTTAAAACATGCACAGGATCAATGGGAGTGAGAGAGCAAAAGGAATACAGGGAACTGGGGGAGATAATTGGGGAGGAGGATTATCAAACACAAAGTATGTATGAAATACAATAATAACACAATAATATTTTTCAAAATTTGAAGATATTTTGAATTTAAAACAATAGTGGTTTATGATAACTGTTGTTTGCAGTGTGTACTCTTAATTCTTAGAAGCCTTGTGAAATAGTAAATGACAGATAAGTGCTTCTTGGTGACAACCATTGGATTTCAATCATTTTGATAAATGTGGCCATGCTGTGTGGTTCTGTTCAGAGTCCCATGATTCAGCTGACTAATGTCAGTTTCTAGAAACTGGCTGAGTGAATTCCAGGGATTTGGACACGGATGTTCCACGCATCCATCACTGTGTATGGAAGGCTGGTCATTGCCTCTCTTCTTAAACATCATTTCTTCCTTCTCTATACTGAATGCAGATGGACACACAAGTGCTGGATTTTAATCATCCCATACCTTCCACGTCTTAATGATCACCTTCCAAGGTGTCTCCAAGGCCATGACAGCTTAGGTTGGATCATTTTGTCAAGGATTTTTGAATAAGCTTTTCGCCCAGGTTCACAGAAATGGCCAGGTAGGTCCACTGTTTTCATTGTCCTCTTAGTGTATCCAGCCATCCCAATAAGCTCTAAGAAGTCAAGATGAGTAAACCTTTTTAAATCTTCCAAGAAACTGGGTTTTCAATTGTCAAATCCTTTTCACTTTACATCCTGATCAATGGTATATTTCCTCAGATGTCTGTGTGTTTCCGTTCTAACTCACTGATGAACTAGAAATGGTTGTTGCATTATTGGAGGAAATAAAACTTGTAGCATAGCTTTACAACTATTCTAACATTCAAGAAATCTGGCTCACTTTTCACCTGTGTTTTATTTTATATAAATGTAGTTATATGCCACAATCTTTGGCACACTTCACTCTTTTATTGATCTGTGATAACTGTGTTTTGTTGGTTTTCATGAGAAGCTGGGGAGAATTTAGTCACCCGAGGATCAAATGATTAGTTGAATCATTGCAGCATTACAGGACCTGTAGGAGTGGTCTTTAGATTGGTGCTATGACGACTAACACTCATGTATAAACTCTGCAATTACTATTTAGCAGTAGAAGTTGAAATTTGTGGGAAAATTCTTAAGTGTAGAATGATTGGCATGTGGGTTTACATATATGTTCTGTGATCTACTTTTCTAGTGTTTGTAACAATACTCAAAACCATTGTCGATGCAGGACATTCCTGGTTTACATTGTTGCCCAAACTTGGAATTACCTCCATTTTCACCTGATATTTCTGATTGGTGTTTGTTAATGACAGATACAGAAACTTCATTAGCAAATATAAATATTTTCTGGAAAGGTTGAGTTTTTTTTTTTTTTTTTTTGAAATAGAGTTACTATAGCCCAGGCTGACCTGGAATTTACTATGTAGTCTCAGACTTGCCTGGAATTCACAGAGATCCTCCTAATGCTGTCTTCTCATTGCTGGGATTAAAGGCATGCCTCACCACGCCCAGATCAGATACAGTTTTATTAACCACACAAAACATTTTCCTATACTCATTTTTCATCGAATATTATCCTTTTCCTGAAAATTGCTGTTTTTTTCTATTTTTGTTTTATTCTGTAAAATTTCATTTCATTACCACTCTCTATCACTCCAGCCATGACAGGAGGTGTCTATGCCTGAGTGTGTCAATATTTATGTTGGTTTTTCAAGAGCTAGATATTGATATAATGTAAATTGTCACATGATCCATACTGCTATTGAATTTTTCATTTTCATAAAAAATTCTGCCTAAGACCATAGAAATATTGAATTGTCATAAATTTGTTTTACTTCCAACATTTAGGTCAGATATCCATTCATCATGGTTTTATTTTTGACTTTTGTGGTAGTCATTGAAATTGTCTCTCTTTTCCAACATCACTAGTAAATACAGTTTAACCTGGGAATGTAGAGTTATGCTTCTTTTGCATGTGCATTCACCATTTTTATTAGTTTTATCAGCCAAAAACCATCTCTTGTATCATTGTGAATTTTCCATGAATTATAATGGAAATTCTTTAATGAATATGTGTCTCAAGTTATCTTTAGCAATCTCCTACATTATACCTGAAAAGATAATTTCCAAAACAGAGTACTTGAGACATGGTCTTGTGAAAACTGGCCTCAAATTTCTGAAGTCAGGTGACCCTCCTGTTTCAGCAGGTCGCCAAATACCACACCTGGATACACATAGTTTTAATTCATCATTTTTAGTACTGTAATGATTTTTGCCAAATGTTAAAGGAAATGGACTCCAAGGATTTGGTAATAGGAATAATGTACTTATCACCAACCATACTGGGTATTCTGGGAAACTTCTCTCTTCTTTTCTACTATGTTGTCCGTTACTACAAAGAACGTACACTGAGGGCTACAGAATTGATTCTCACACACCTGATGATAGCCAACTCTCTGATCATTCTCTCTAAGGGATTGCCACACACCCTGGCAGGTTTTGGATTGAAGCAGGTGTACAGTGATCTGGGGTGCAAATGTTTTTGGTTTACTCACAGACTGGGCAGGAATGTGTCCATTGGAATGACCTGCCTCTTGAGTGTCTTCCAAGTCATCACCCTCAGCCCCATGAACTCCTGCTGGAAGGTTTGTAAACTCAGAGTTTCAAAGTATGTAGGTCTCTCCATTTCCCTCTGCTGGATTCTGTATGCGATGTTTAATGCCAGTTTCCCTGTGTATGAGCATATTAATTTCAATATGAAAAACCTGACAAAGAAAAAAAGTTTTCAATACTGTTCTACTATAAGTAATGATATAGTTACTCAGTCATTATATATAGCATTCGTGACAATCCCTGAAGTTGTGTTTACTGTGCTCATGTTATGGTCCAGTGGCTTCATGGTTGTCATTCTGTACAGACACAAGCAGCGGATGCAACACATCCACAGCACTAATGTTCCCTCCAGAGCCTCTCCTGAGTTCAGAGCCACGCAAAGCATCCTGGCCCTTGTTTCCACCTTTGTGACTTTTTATACCCTCTCCTCTATCTTATATGCTTGTGTTGCTCTTTTGAATAATCCTTCTCCCTGGTTGATGATCATCAATGGCTTCATTTCTATATGTTTTCCTTCCATTGGACCCTTCATTCTAATGAGTCATAAGCCCCCTGCATCTAGGCTCTGTTTCTTCTGGATAAGGATGGAAAAATCTCCTAATCAAATCATGGACAAATAAATCATATATATTTTTCAGTTTCCAATGTTTCTGTCATCTCCAATACACAAATTCAGAAGGATGTATATGAAGGAAGCATCTTGTATTTCTAAGGTTACCACAATGAGTTCTAAATTTCATTCAGCTGGTTCAATGTGCACCCTACCTGAGTGAAAAAAAAACTTGGGCAGTCTCATTTGACCTTTTGACTGACAGGCATCAAAGCCTTCCACTCAACCCAGCTGATGTGAGAAGGAGCTGGCAACCAGGCTGCCAACAAAGAAGTTTCTCCTATGGCTTCAGCCTGAACACCATGCTGGCTGACCTGAAACTTTTAAAGACCTCTTAAATAACTTAAACTGCATCTATAAGGCACTTTTCAACCATGGCTGCTCTTCCAGATACAGACTTCTGATTCAAGAAGGCTTGGTCGAGTCCCACCTGCATAAGTGACAGAAAATGTCCCTTCAGCAACATTCTCCCAAATACCCTGCCTGCATCAGATCCACGGAACTCTGCACCTAGGGACTATGAAACTCACAACAGTCCTCTGTAAAGACTCAGGAAAAGTAGAGAACCTCCCAGAATGACTTAGCAGCAAAAACATGTGATTAATAAAATGTAGGCTCTACAAATGCATGTCTTGTGATTGGTTCTTATGCAACGACTGTGGTGGGTCTGCCTATGAGACTTGTTAGCAGAAGCTAAAAACTTGAAAATATATGAAAGCTGTGACTGGTAGAATTACATTCGGAGTGCAAGTGTATCATGTTCTTCTGACTATTTATTTATTTGGGTTTAAACAGCTGGTTTTCACTCATTTGTGGTTAATCCAAGATTAAACTTCTCTCTTCTTACTTATACTCTTTCATCCAGTATACCTTTACATCCAGTAAATGTTTTTTCCTCAAAGATTTGTGTGTGTATTCGTGGTCTTTGTCATGGTTAGAGCAGTCTGGGTGGTCACATATAGAGTAGATAAGATTGTAAGTTTCAAGGCTCAATCACCACAGTGAGAATATCAGCAGCACCTGATGGGGGCTGTTGTTGTGTTCCAAATAATGTCTGTGAGAAGAAATAGAGAATATGGGGAATGAGAAACGGCAAATAGTCCAGAATGCAATCACAAGTTAATGGACTAGTCCAGGGTGGCTGCCAAAGGTGTCAACCCAAGTGTCTCACTAGCAAGACCCATTCTTGTGAAATATTTTCTCCCATCATGTCTCACATGCTAAAGTTACCCTACACAGTGCCACAACTAATGTGCATGCTAAAAACATGAGTTCACAAAATATTTTATTTAATCCATATTAATTAAGAGGTGAGATGACAGACATGGAGAGAGAAAATGAGCACAGGACAATGAAATGGAACCTGGAGACATGCTCCTCATTTAAGGCAGTTACCTGCAAAGCCTAATACCCTGGGTTCAATTCCCAAGTACCCATGTAAAGTCATGTTTAGTATGAGACATATGAATCTGAAATTTGGGGAATACCCATTCTCTCTCCTCTCTCTCTCTCTCTCTCTCTCTCTCTCTCTCTCTCTCTCTCTCGCACTCTCCTTTTCTCCTTATAAATCAATAAAAGCATTTTCTTTAAAAATGAAAAGGTAGAGATTTAACTTTGATGGTTTACATGAGTAGGTTAAAGTTGCTCAAGAGGTTTTTAAAGGGATGGGAATGACCAAGAGTAATTTGAAGATAAGATAAAAATTCAAGATATACGGGTATGCATGGAGTTATAGTCAGGCACATGCTCCTGGGATGAACCTCCAAACCAGGTACAGTTATGGGAAGAGAGAATTTTTTTTTTTTGAAGTTACAAATCCAGGGGAAATTCCATCATGTGAAAGAGTTTTCCCCTCCCCGCCTTATAGGTCCAAAGAGAGAAAGAGGGAGAGAGGGGGAGGGAGGAAAAGGGAGGGAGGGAGAGAGAAAGCTAGACAGAGAACATCACCACTATCCCCACACATAAGCAAATGGGTGGGAAGAGAAAGATTTACTTCCCCTTAATATAGCTTTAGTGCACGGCCTTGTCATACTTTTCCAGACCTCTTGACTTCCTGAGTCTCTGGAATTTTCTTCCTCTGCCATCCCAGAGAGGTATGCTTATTTCTAGCTAACATGACTTCCTGCATTTCCTGAGACTCCTTTCTCTCTACATTACAGAAGAAATTGGTTACACAAAATACAAGATCACTGTGGATTGCTTGCAGGTCAAGTTGACAACAAAACTTAACCACAACATCTCAAATTAAAAAATAATTTCAGGGCTCCAGAGGAAAAAAAAATAGAGACCATGGAGTAGGCAGTCAAGTTCATTGGATTCATCCTAGCATTGCATATGACTGGACCTTGAACACCATGGCATTTGAAAGTGTGGACAAAGAGGACATAAGGAATGGATAGAGAGGTTGAAATTGGGAGAAGTAATAGAAGATGCAGAAGGAATAAGCAGAGGAAAGCTGAGGATCTGTTAGTAAGGAAGGTGCTAGTAATGAAGGTCCTAACTGAGCAGAAGAGGGGTCAGATAGAATGTCAGAGGTGGGAGAGAATATCCAGAGACATCACCCCCCGTCAGCAACAATACACAAGGGGGAAGGAAAAAAAACAAAAAACTGGCTACCTCTGGTGATGTTCATACCCCCTATCCTATGGACAGATCCAGAATGAGCACCAAGGAAGGACCCCAGTGGGTAGGGGACAGAGAGGAGGAAAGCCGGGACACATTCACAAGATTTTCTCATACAATGTATAAACTTATTCATAATAAAGACATTTTAAAAGGAAAGAAAGGAAAAAATGTAACTATCGTTATTTGAACATTACATTCTTCTAAGTATGAGACACTAAACCTTCATCAGAAACTAATGGAACTTATAAGCACTTTTAGGAAAGTTTCAGGATACAAAATAAACATGAAAAAATTGGTACTTTTCCTGTATACTAATGGCACATAACCTGAAAAGTGACCAGGGAAATTGGGCTATTCAAAATAGCCACTAAGGAAATTAAACTCAGACTATCCCCAACTAGTGAAAGACCTCTAAAATGGCAGCTTAAAAATATTAAAGTAGAGATGAGAACATGGAAAAGCCTACTATATTTATGTTTAAGATGATTTCATATTGTGAATATGGCCAAATATTTTATGAAATAAATGTGTAAGATTCAATGCAATCCCAATTAAAATTCTAGTGTCATTCTTCACAAAACAAAAAGTTAAAATTCATAGAGGCACAAAGACTCCAGGTATCCAAAACCTTGGGTCTTTGTGCAAAAATAATCCTGGTGGAGGTACCAACATACCTGATTTTAAGTTTTGCATCAAAGCCATAGAAATAAAAATAATATGGTGGTATTGACATGAAAATGGACACACAAATCAATTGGATAGAATAGAAAATCAACATATAAGTTTATGTAACTATAGATATATAAATATAGATATAGGTTTTGACAGAGGCCAAAAAAAAAAAACCCACATTGGAAAAGAAAGCATTTTCAAGAAATGGTCCTGGAAAACAGGCTATCAACATGCAGAAGAATTTAATCTGCTTCTTTTTCTCCACTGTGTACAAAAATCAACTTCAAATGGATCAAAGACTTTGATGTAAGATCTGAAACCATGAAATTACTAGAGGAACATTTTGGGAGAATGCTTCATGATATAAGCACAGGAAGAGCCTTAAGAATGAGACTCTGAAAGCACAGGAAATAAGGGGCACAATGAATAGATGGAATCACAAAAATATTAAATGGGAATTGTATAATAAAGGAAATTATCAGGCCATTCAAAAAACATTCCACAGAATGGGATTGATAGCATTAATATGTAGTGTGCATCAGGAAATTAAACCAAGAAATAGAAATGTCAAACAACTCAATTAAAATGTGAATAGTAGAAATAAATAAAGTACTCAAAAAAGTACAAAAGGCCAAAAAATATTTTTTTAATGGTAAGCATCATTAGCTATCAGGGGAAAATTAAATCCACTTTGAGATGTCATTCACTCCTGTAAGATTAGACATACTCAAAAAGTCAAACCACAACAAAGGCTGATGAGGGTGTGTTGAAAGGGGAAACAGTTTTCCACTGTTGGTGGAAATGCAAATTGGTACAGCCACTATGGACACTGATGTGGAGGGTCCTCAAAACATTAAAAGCGGATCTGCCATATGACCTGACTAAACAGTTCTTGGTTCAATACACTGTTTACCCTATATTATACCTCGGAGTTACAGACTCATCAATATTTCTAGTTTCCTAGATCCACCTCACATTCACACTTAAATATATTTATGTAATGATATAATATTTAGGGACTGGAATTTATTTATTTATTTATTGTTTGTTTGTTTTGTTTTTTTTGAGGCAGGGTGTCTTTAGCCCAGGCTGATCTGGAATTCACTATGTACTCTCAGGGAGGCCTAGAACTCACGACAATCCTCCCATTTCTGCCTCCCGAGTACTGGAATTAAAGACGTGTGCCACCATATAGGGCAGGGACTAGGGTCTTTATATCAGACAACACCTGTGATATCTGATTTCTGGGTGACTTCACTTAAGATAACATTTTTTTTGAGTTATATCCATCTCCTTAAAAATTTCATACTTTCATATTTCACTCACTGAGTAGAACTGCATTGGGTGTATTTATTAAATTTTTATTATTCATTCACCAGCTGATATCATCTAGAGTGCTTGTATTCCCTAGATCCTGTGAAAACAACAGCAACACACTTAGACGTTTGTGTGTCTGTAATAGCATATAGAGTCCTTTACATGTGCAGTACAAGTATGATTGTGTCATACATGACTCTCTATTTTGCTTTGGGAGAAACACCCACATTGGTTTAATATAAAGGGTATCTTTATTCATAGACACATTGACTTAATGCAAATAATATCAGTTTCCAATTGACTCTAGCACTGTTATTTGTGAAGGACACTTAAAAACGTCCATCTCCAAAAAATTCCATGGACTCCTTGTGCTAGAACCTCGTTATTGCTTTCCATATGCTGTCAATAAAATGATAAAAGTACGAATAATAAAATGAAGCTTCTCTTTTTTGTCTCATGGTGCTCTGCTAAGACTTAATATCACTGGTAAAGTCAGTCTTTGAAATAGTTCTTGGAATATTTCAACATTACAGTGAAAGTAAATTAATTTCTATTGTACAAATGACTGCAATGATTTCCAATGTAAATAATAACCTCATGTTCTTCCTTAAGATAGTTTCAGATAGTCACTGATTCATATAGTCTGATGAGTACTCTCAAATCTGGCAGATTAGGGATATGAAAATTAAGAATTAACTGGATTTCAGTTTAGAAGGATGCAAGGAAGACTGGAATCCATATGCATACAAGCCTCCTTGGATATGAGGTCTCATAAATCAGATGTCAATATTTCCCAGACCTTCCACAAGAGACTCTGAAAGGCTTTAGGTGTTGCAAAAAAAAATAACACTAACTTCTAAATACTATGTGTCTTTGGAAATACTCACAGGAACTTATTAGAAGTTTTGGTAATAAGTAATGACTCCCAAAACCAGGACTGTCATGACCAGGGCAGGTGACAGGAAAATTGCAGTCAGAAGGGAGGTGAGGTCACAGTCACAGACTTTATCTCAGGGATGGGCTGCCTCCCCCTCCCACATGCTGGATGTTGTGAAGTCAGGATCTGCACAGTGAGCAGGAGGTTCTGCAGACACACACTCAGGTAAGTGATCTGGATTTCAGTCTGCAGGGCAGAGCAGCAAGCAAGGAAAGTCTGGGTGAGTGTTCATGTCAGGAAAAGGGACTATGGGGTAGAAACAAATCCAGTGAAATGTCAGGTGTAGTAAAGTAATAATTCCTTGCTAAGAACTGGTAAGAGAGACGTTTCTGACCTTGTGTCAATTAATGATGGTGTTTAGTCTGATGCACTAAATTCATCACTTAGAATGAATATTGGTCAATAATTCCTAAGTAGTGACATCTGACTTTGAATGCTGTTAAGAATTTTAGTCACGAGTCAACCCTGATGTTCACATTGTCTATGGAAAGAGTCTAATGTTACTGTTATTATTATTGCAGGTATAATTGTAATGGCTCCTTGACCATATGAGAAGTTCCAATCAAGTTTTCAGAGTCATCTAATCCTGAAGAAAATCACCAGATGTAAGTCATCTGTATCTATAATAAAGTGTGCTTAGGTAACAATACGTTTAGGATACAGTTGAAACAGTAGTCATGTCCATATTGAAAAATTGTTGCATACCTCTGAGCAGATTGCTCCCTATCTTGAACCTGGGAAGTGATGTTGGAGGGAAAGGCATATTCATAATTATTTCTACTGGAGCGTGATGGGCAGAACTAAAGATATCTTGTATCTGACCTTCTGGTTTCACAATATTCTCACGTTAAGCCCAGCCTGACAATGTGTTTCCCTTTTTCTTCATTGTTCTTGTTAATAAAACACCTCTGCATGCTAGGCAAGGACTCAATTCTGAGTGATACTTGCTCCCCACATTCTCTTATTTAATTGGATTTATTCAAAAATTTTTATATTCTTCAGATTCTTTTGACATCTGACTTGTTTAATGCATCATCTGTGTGCCTTCTAAGTTGAAGCAATTTCAGAGGAATTGCATTCAATGTAGGAAGTAGCACATAGACTTCTAGCCTAAAATTATTAGTAATGCAATATTTTTCTAAACTATTTTAGAACTTATTAGCATTTTTGTTTGATATTGACCAAAAACTAATAGTGTCCAATAATGTATTTGACAGATGCTACTGTCTTTGTTTGCCTCGAATTTTAACCAGTGAATATTTCTTTGCCTTCATAGATATTAAGTTAATTGTTTACATGTGAAATTCAATGTGCGCATGAGGCTGTGTCTTGTAGGGTTAAACTATAATCACAGCACTGCATTTCATCCGCATCTAAGAAGCTTGTTTTAACCTTTTCCTGTTAAATGCATCTCTATGTTGAAAAGTTATTATAATCGCTATCATGTGATAATATAACAGCAGTATAAATGAAATGGAAATCTGTGAGACAAAAATGAGTAGGAGTGTGGATTATATGAAACATGCTTGGCATGGATATGGGGGCACAGACAGGTGACTGTCACAACAGAATCATGTTCAAGTGTCTCCTGTCTCAAGCTGCCCTTGACTAGCTTTTAAATTCAGACATACACTTACTTTGTGTGTCTCTAAGTTCTCATCTTCACAATGAAGATAATACCGCTGTCTACACCACACAATTGTGAATCAAAACAGTTTTTTATTAATTTTATCTTTATTGTCCAAAATTAGATACACTGATTGAGCAAATATTGTGCTTATATTCCTATTTCCCTCTTCCCTGTCCCTGGGTATCCTTCTCGGTGGGCACACTGGAACAATCCACGTGGTAAGGGGTTATGGATAGCACAGGAGGCATCAAGATTGCCCCCCCTTTGTGTATTGTTGCTGAGGGGGGTAATGTCTCTGGTTAATCTCTCCCACCATGGCTCTTATGATCTTTCCGTCCCCTCTTCTGCTCAGTTCCCTGAGTAATGGAGGGTGAGTTTTAAGTCAGTTTTATTGTTGTTGTTGTTGTTGTTGTTGTTGTGAACTTAAGAGTCTCTGTGCTTCTGCTTTAAGTTGTGTTGGAAGTACTTGGTGTCTGTCTCACTGACTTTTTCTGGGTTGACTGATTATACCAGGGGACTACAGTCTATATGTCCATCAATAAATTAGCATTCGATGAAAATTGGTTCAATATCAAAAGTGGAATTTTATATTGGTTAAACAAAACTGAAAATGTTAAATTTTTAGGAATATTGATGTGTATAGAAATTATTGTATGTAAGGTGATTCGGACACTGGAAGACAAACATCCCATGTTTGTCACATGACTAGCTTAGATTCTATTTTCTCTATATATTTATGTGGAAGTGAGTGTTGGTATAGGGTATGAAACTAGAAATATAACACTGAGATATTGAAGCACAGATTTTAAGCAGTGTTTTTTAAGATGATAGAACACAGATGACATGAAAATACACAGGAACAGAAGGGGTGAGGGAGTAAAAGGTATATAAGGAATTGGTGGAGATCAATTGAGGAGTGGGATTAACAAATACTAAGTATGTTTGAAAATATTATAAAAAGTTTTCAATAATTTAAGATATTTTAAATAAAAGGCAATAGTGGTTCATGATAACTGCTATTTGCAGTTTGTACATTTAATTCTTAGAAGACTCTTTAACAAAAAGAAACCATAGGTTAATGCTTCTTGGGGACAATACTGGATTTCAATATTGACAATATAAATTTGGTCATGCTGTGTGGTTCTGTTCAGAGTCCCATGATCCTGCAGACAAATGTCAGTTTCTAGAAACAACCTGAAGAAATCCAGGAATTTGGACATGGAAAGTCCATGCATCTCATACTGTGTATGGAAGGCTGGTCATTGTCTCTCTTCTTTAATATAATTTCTTCCTTTTCTACATTAGATGCAGATGGACACATAAATGCTGAATTTTCAAGGACCCTGTACCTTCCATGTCTTAATAATCACCTTTCAAGGTGTCTCCAAGGCCATAACAGCTTAGGTTGGATCATTTTGTCAAGGATTTTGAAGAGGCTTTTCTTCCATGCTCACAGATCCGGCCAGGTAGGTCCACTGTTGACTTTGTGCTATGAGTGCCTCCCACCATCCCAATAAGCCCTAAGAAGTCAAGATGACTAAACCATTTTAAATCTTCCAAGAAACTGGGCTTTCAACAGTCAAATCCTGTTCACTTTATATTCTGATCGATATATTCCCTCAGATGTCTGTGTTTCTGTTCTAACTCACTGACCAACTAGAAATAGTTGTTGCATTGTTGGGGGAAATAAAATTATTGCTACATAGCTTTACAACTATTCAAATATTCAATAAGTCTGATCACTTTTACCAGAGTTTTGTTTTATATAAATGTAGTCATAACCCAAAACCTTTGGCATGGTTTTATTATTCTGTGACTCTTGTGCATATGTTGTTGGTTCTCATGAGCAGCTGGGGAAAATTTAGCCATAGGAGTATCAAATGATGAGTTGACTGATTGTAGCATCACTGGACATGCAAGGGTGGTCTTTAGATTGGTGCTACTATTATTAACACACATGTATAAACTCTGCAACTACTATTTAGCAGTATAAGTTGAAATTTTTGGGCAAATTCTTAAATGTAGAATTACAGGAATGTGGATTTACATATATGTTCTCTGACCAACTTCCCTGTTGTTTATAGTAATACTCAAATCCATTGTTGGTGCAGGAAATTCCTGGTTTACACTGTTGCCCAAAATTGGTATTACCTCCATTTTTACCTTAGATTTCTGCTTGTTATTTGTTGATGACAGATACATAAACATCACCAGTTTGTTATTTGTAAATGTTGGGTTATGTTTTTTGTTT
This sequence comes from Zapus hudsonius, assembly GCA_004024765.1. Lineage (NCBI taxonomy): Eukaryota > Metazoa > Chordata > Mammalia > Rodentia > Dipodidae > Zapus > Zapus hudsonius. The sequence continues at coordinate 16,767 of PVHP010026357.1, forward strand.
TATTTAGTTTCTTTCAAGATAAGGTCTCATTCTATCCCAGGCTGACCTGGAATTCACTATGTAACCTCAGGCTAGGCCAGAATTCACAGTAATCCTAACTCTGCCTCCTGAGAGCTTGGAGTAAAGGTATGCCCCATCATGCCAAGCTCAGCTACAGTTTTATTAATGACAAAAAATTTCCTATACTTATTTTTCATTGAATATTATTCTTTTTTCTGGAATGTTCTCTTTTCCCCCTAGTTTTGTTTTGTTTTATAAAAATTCTTTGTACCAGTTGCCACTGTCTCTTTCACACCATGCATAACACAAAGTGTGCATGCATGAGTGTGTCAATACTTATATTTCTTTGGCAAAAGCTAGAAAGAAATGATATGATGTCTACTGTCACGATCCATATAGCTATTGACTTTTAATTTTTATAAACACTGAAGTATCGCATTGTCATAAATTTCTCGTTACTTTCAAATCTTAGATCAAATATCCATTCCTAACTGGTTTTTTTTTGGGGGGGGGGTTCATGATAGTCATTAACGTTGTCTCTCTTTTTCAATGTCACTAGTACACATCAGCTTGTACTGGGAATGTAGAGTTATGCTTCTTTTGTATTTGCATTCACCATTGTTCATAGTTCTCTCAGTCAAGAGTCATCTCTTCCATCATCTTGTATTTTCAATGAACTACAACAGAAATTCTTAAATTAACGTGGCTCATGATATCTTTAACAATCTCCCATAGCTATGCCTAAAAAGTAACTGTTAATGTCCCCACAAAAATATTTGAGACACAATACTGTCAAAGCTAGCCTTAAAAACCTGAAGTCATGTGACTCTCCTGTTACTGCTAATCAGTAGGAGCCAATCACCAAACCAGCCTACAGATATTTTACGTCATCATTTTCATTACTGGAAAGATTGTTGCCAAATGTTAAAGGAAATGGATACCAAGGATTTGGTAATAGGAACAATGTTCTTATCTCTGACCGTAGTAGGTATTCTGGGAAATTTCTCTCTTCTTTTATACTACCTAGATATTTACTACAAAGAATTCACCCTGAGAGCTACAGAATTGATTCTCACACACCTGACGATAGGCAACTCTCTGATCATTCTCTCTAAGGGATTGCCCCACACCCTGGCAGGTTTTGGATTGAAGCATGTGTACAGTGATCTGGGGTGCAAATGTTTTTGGTTTACTCACAGACTGGGCAGGAATGTGTCCATTGGAATGACCTGCCTCTTGAGTGTCTTCCAAGTCATCACCCTCAGCCCCAGGAACTCCTGCTGGAAGGTTTACAAACTCAAAGTTTCAAAGTATGTAGGTCTCTCCATTTTCCCCTGCTGGATTCTGTATGTGATGTTTAGTGCCTTTTTCCCAGTGTATGAGTATATAATTTTCAATATTAAAAATATGACAAAGGGAAGAACTTTTGATTACTGTTCTACTACAAGTAGTGACATAGTCATTCAGTCACTATACATTGCATTTGTTCCAGTCCCTGAAGTGTTGTTTTCTGTGCTCATCCTCTGGTCCACTGGCTCCATGGTTGTCATTCTGTGCAGACACAAGCATCGAGTTCAACACATCCGCAGCTCTAATGTTGCCTCCAGAGCCTCCCCTGAGTCCAGAGCAACTCAGCACATCCTGGCCCTTGTTTTCGCCTTTGTGACTTTTTATACCCTCTCCTCTTTCTTATATGCTTGTATCGCTGTTTTAAATAATCCTTCTCCCTGGCTGGTGAGCATCAATAGTTTTATTTCAGTATGTTTTCCTTCTGTTGGACCCTTCATTCTAATGAGTCATAAATCCCATGTGTCTAGGCTCTGTTTCATCTGCATCAGGATGAAAAAAATCTCCTAAACCTATTAGGAATGTATAAATAAAATTTTTCACAGTTTCCAATCTTTCAGTCCCCTCCAAAACAGAAATACAGAAGAAAGCATAGAAGGAAGCACTTTGTATTTTATGGTTACCCCAATGATTATTAAAGATTCCTTAGCTGGTGAAATGTGAAGTCTTCCTGAGTTAAAAAAAAAACTGGGGTGGCCCATTTGACCTCTGGATTGACAACCATCATAGTCTTCAAAGCCTTCTATTCAATGCAGCTGACTGAGAAGAAGCTGGCAACCAGGCTGCCAAATAGTGAACCCCTTCTTTGGCTTCAGCCTGAGTGTAAGTATGTCATGCTGGCTCATGGAAAAGTTTGAAAGACCTGTTAAAGAATTTAATCTGCAGCTTTAAGGCACAATACAAACAGGTCTGCTCTTACAGACACAGACTTCTGATTTAAGAAGGCTTGTTGAAGTCCCACCTGCACAAGAGATAGAAAACTTCCCTTCGTCAATATCCTCCCCAATACCCTGATGAAAGCTAGCTCTAAAATTACATGAACAGAAAGCCAAATCTACAGACACTATTCCAAGAAATATTCCACAGAGAAGGGTTGAGTAACCAATGTCAACAGACCAGTAGAGCACCAGCAACTCAATAATCATTCAACCAATGGGATCTCAACAAGGTAAAAAGCTTCTGTACAGACAAACATACAATACACAGAGCCAACAGACCACCATCAGATTGGGAGATAATTTTGCCAGTTATAAGAAGGGGAAAGATCTAATATCTAGAACTTACAAAAAAATCAAGAAATTAAATAGTGAAAAAAATCAAACAAAAAAATGGGGCATTGATCTCAACAGGGAATTCACAAAGGATGAAACACAAATGGCCAATTCTCATTTGAGAAAATATTCATCATCCTTATCATCAGTGAAATGAAAATCAAAACAATAATGATATCCCAACTTACTCCAGTTAAAATGGCAATCATGAAAAAATCCACCAATAAAAAAAAATCCACCGATAATAGATGTTGACAATAGTTTGGGGGAACCCTCATTCAATGTTGGTGGTTTTGCAAGCACTATGCAAAGCAGTGTTGGGGCTCCTGAAAAAGATGTGTATAGAGCTACCAACAGACCCAGCTATTCTTTTACTAGGCATCTACCCTTAAGGTCCCTTGCTTCATCACAGAGAGCATATTTATATTAGCTCAATTAGTAACAGCTAAGAATTGGAATCAACCCAAATGCCCATCACTGGATGAATGGATATCAAAGTTTTGGTACATATACACTATGGAATTCTACTCACTTGAAAGGAAAAATGACATAGCGAAATTTAAAGAAATGGAATTGGAACAGATCATCTGTTGATCACATTAGAACAGAGAAACAAACACCACATAATCTCCCTCATATGTGGTTCCTAACCAGGTTAAGCTTGAACAGTATCAAACCTGACAGATGAATTGAGAGACTAAGGGGATGGAATGAATTGGGGAAAGGGTTGGGGGATATTGGAGGTGAAGGACTTATATAATAAGCTAAACTAATAGTGAAATGATTCCATAAAAGCCTTAATTTCATACAGTAAGCTCTTGAGGAAGCTCTGAACATTCCCTGGTGAGAGGGGCCCTGAATAGAGTGGGAGGAAGCCTAACCCCAAGACAAATTCCTCTGGCTGATAACCCCCTGTCCCAGTAATTGGTTACTTCCCCCACAGAGCTGTCAATCAAAGAGACCAACAAGGTCCCCCAAACAAGACAGGCTTGTGTCAGAGCTCTTGAATATTTGCTCCAGGCCAAAGGTAGAGCCTTATTGGAGAAACTACCACAGACTGTTGTCACACAACACTGAGAGACCTTGTTGGATCCAGAAAGGTAGCCAGTGTAATGCTGGAAGGTGTTACATGAGTTGCCAGGGGAAACTGGCTAATGATATGCAGAGAAAGCAGAGGTCACTGATATACAACTCAGTCCAATGTCTTGAGAATGCTGAGGACACTCCTATGTGGCAGAGACCAGAAAGCCAACATGTGCTCATCTGTGCAACAGGGGCGCTAAACCTAGGTGAGTAATCAACCACTTGCTGATTGGCTATGAGATCCACTCAGTGACAAAGAATCCTTAACTGGAACTTCGATTCATGGTAAACTCTTATGGAGACCAAGAACCCAGGCTCCAAGGGGAAACTCCCACTAACCAGAGATCTACAGAGAGGCTACACCTATTAGAATCTCACCAAATTAACAATATTTGTCTCCTTTAACCTATACTGATCTCACTCTCCATTAGAGATGCTGGTTGTAGTTTTCAGAAGGCAGTGAGAATCATGGACAATCTAGTTCCACCAACATGACATGAGATGATGGTTGACACCCAGGTAGGAGATGAATCATCTTTAATTTATCATATAAGGCCCCAATGAAACTTTTGTGGAAGTGGCAAGATGAGCAAGAGAATTACATCCAAAGCAAGTCAGATAACCTATTAAAGTGCAATGGAGACAGACACCAAAGGAACTCAGAATAGCCCAAAGCAGAAGCCCAGAGGCTCCTCAACAGTAAAACACACCTAAAACTAATCCCCCATGACTCAGGGAACTGAGCAGAAGAGGGGGTAGAAAAGCCATGTGCCTAAGAATACTCAGAACACATTGCTCCCCTCAACAGCAACACACAAAGGGAAAAAACTGGCTACTTCTACAATTTATAACCCACTACTCTATGGTCAGGTCCAACAATCCCACTGACGAGGGCCCCAGGAGACTGGGGACAGGGAGAAGGAAAATGGGGGTACCATCTCAAGTCTTGCTCATATAATATATTTAATTATTAATAATAAAAGTTTATTATAAAATATTCATAAACTTTTAAAGTACTTATTAATATAGAGACTGCTGTAATTCATTCTTATTTAAAATCATTGTCATGGTTTGATCCAGGTGTCCCCCACAAACAAATGAATGTGTTCTGATAGATTGATCCTCAGCTGAATGGCAATTCGGGAATGAGAACCTCATTAGAGTTGTGTTGTTGGGAGTGGGCTTATGGGGGTCATAAGCCAGCTTCCCCTTGCCAGTGTTTGGCACACCTTCCTGCTGCTGTTTGCAGTGCTGTGGCAGAGGTGATGTCCACCCCTCTGCTCATGCCATAGTTTTCCCTGCCAGGATGGAGTCTCCCCTCCAGTCTGTAAGCCTAATAAACCTGTTCCTCCACAAGCCACTTTTGTTTGGGTTCTTCCTGTGCAGCAACTAGAAAGCTGACCACAACAATCATTGATATACATAATTAATTAACTAGAAATCTTGGTTACTCCCAATTAACTTTTCATGTTAACTTCTGTTTCAAAAAAAAATTAAATTCCAATTTCATCATTGTAGGAAACATTAGTATCCCACTCTCATCTCTATATAGATCATCCAAAAAGAAAACCAACAGGGAAATAATAGATCTTAAGACCTTAGAGGAATTAGATCTAGCAGACATTTACAGATCATTCCATCCCAATACTAGAGAATAACCATTCTTCTCAGCAGCCTATGGAACATTCACCAAAATAAATCACATATTAGGACATAAAACATTCATCCATAAATTCAAGAAAATTAACATACCTACCTGCTCATTTAACCTATACTGATCTCATTCTCCTTTGAAGATTCTGTTTGTATTTTTCAGAAGGCAGTAAGAACCTTGGACAACCCAATTCCACCAAGACCTGAGATAATGGTTGACACCAGGCAGATGAACCACCCCTAACTCATCATCTAGGGCCCACATGAAATCATATTGATAGTGGTGACAGGAGTATGAGTGCTGCCTCCACAGAAAGCCAATCACCTATGAAAGGGTAATGGAAGCAGGTCCCAAAATAACCAGAATAATCAGAATAATCCAAAGCAGAAATCCAGAGACTTTTAAGAGCTCAAAATAAAGCAGACTTAAAATTCACGCACCATGAACTTGGCAGAAGAGGAAGTAAAAAGATTGTAGAGCCATGGTGGGGGAGAATAGCCAGAGTCATTACCCCCCTCAGTAGATTGAGGGCAGTGGGAGGGAAATTGGGGTACCAACACAAGACCTGTTCATTCTGTGCTTCTAATTATTAATAATAGAATATAAATTGTGGAGATGAGATTGCAATCACAATTTAATGGGATATCCAAGGTGGCTGCCAAAGGTTACAACCCAAGAGTCTCACTAGCAAGACTCATTCTTGTGAAATATTTTCTTCCATTATGTTTCATAAGGCCCTACATGGTCACAACCCGAGTACACGCTGATATAAACAGCAGTTGGAGCTGGGTGTAGTGGTGCACACCTTTAATCCCAGCAGGTGGGAGGCAGAAGTAGGGGATTCACCATGAGTTTGAGACCACCTAGACTACATAGTGAATTTCAGCGCAACTTGTACTAGAGCAAGACCCCACCTCAAAAAAAATGTGTTCACAAATCATTTACATTCAATCCAAATTAGTTAAAGTTTAAACTGATAGACACACAAGGTGGTGGCCTTGGTGCTCTCTCTCTCTCTCTCTCTCTCTCTCTCTCTCTCTCTCTCTCTCTCTCTCTCTCTCTCTCTGCTTAAAAAATGAATAAATAAAATATTTTTAAAAGGACTCTGTCCAGCGAAGTGTCAGGATATTCAAGGCAACCTACAGAATGGAAGAATACCTTTCACTAGATATGTAGCTGATATATAGTGTATATCAGGAAATTAAACTAAGCAATAGAAATACCAAACAACTCAATTAAAAAATTTGAATGGTGGAAATGAAATGAAGAGAGATCTAAAAAATACTAATAGCCAATTTTTTAAGTTCAACATCATTAGCTATCAGGGAAAAAGAAATTAAAACCACTTAGAGATTTCACCTTGCTCCTGTCATAATGGCTATCAACAAAAAATAAAAATTAAAAAAAATAACAAATGCTGATGAGAGTTTGTTGTTAAGGGAACCCTCATCCACTGTTGGTGGAAATGCAAATTGGTACAGCCCCTATGGAAATCAGTGTGGAGGTTCCTCAAAATGCTAAAAAAAATAGATCTACTATATGAGCTAGCTATACCATTCCTGGTCCTAGAGCCTCGGGACTCTATATTCTACCTCAGAGTTACATATTCATCTATATTTCTACACCCCACACTCCCACTTAAATATACTTATGTAACAATGTAATATTTAATGACCAGGATCTTCATATCACAAAAACCTCATCATACTTGAATTCTGGGTCACGTCATTTAAGATGACTTTTTTTATTGTCCATAATGCGTTACAATATTTAGTGGGCAAACAATGAGTTGTTATCCCCAATTCCCTGCTGCCCTCCCCTCCCCACTCTACTGGATAAAGATGACATTTTAAAAATTGCATCCATTTCCTTAAAATGTTCATTATTTCATTTTTCTTTCGCTGAATAGAACTGCATTGGGGCTATTTACCACATTTTTATTATCCACTCACCAGCTGACAACATCTAGGCTGATTGTATACTATAGCACTTGTTAAGAGTTGAACATGAGAAGGTGCTGGCAACCAAGCAGGCTACAAAGGAACCCATCCATTGGTTTCAGCCTGACTCTCCTCACAGCTGACTGGAAAATTTCAAAGACACAGTAAAGAAATTACACTCAACCTACTATGAAACGTGCTCCTGGTAACTGTGAACCTTACAGGAGTCCTCATCAAAGTCTCAGAGATGGACGTGTCACCACTCATGGCCACTTGGCCTCCCCAAGTAAAATGTAGGTTATACCTAAGGAAGTCTTGTAATTGTTTCTTATGCAAGGATTGTGATGGGTTGGCCTGGGAGATTTATGGTTTGTAGGACTGAGAGCTATGCACATCTATGCAAGGCTGTGATTCACAGAATTACACTCTGAATATGATCATGTCATATTTCTCTTTAGGCCACATAAGTAGGCTGCTTGTCATTATTTATGGGTTAGTCCAATACTGTTTCCTGGATTCTTTCCTTGGGTGTTGCAACTCTAAATTGAATGAATGTTTCAAATGATTCCTGCATTCTCTTGGTTTTCATCATGGGTCTGGTTGGCTTGGTGGCTGCATAAAGATTAGTCCAGATCCTTAGCTTTATCCTTCTCAACAACACTAGTGAGAACTCCA
>PVHP010026358.1:0-24700 GCA_004024765.1 Zapus hudsonius
GGTGCAGCGCATCCCTAGATTGGATATAAGGTTGGATGTGAAAATAAAGTTTTGAGATCTGCCCACTGCCGCATTCTCCCGAGGGTCTCATCTCTCGTTCGGCTCACGGCTATTCCAAGCCGCTGCTCACCCAGCTCCCGTGGGTGAACGGGGAGTTGATGCGCGCTGCAACCCCCTAAGTAACCCACGGACCCAGATAGTATTGCCATTTTAGCTCAGTTTAAGTATTTTTTCTACTTAATTCTTTGAGATATTTTGTTGAGACCCTAATTTAATAATAAATATTTTAGAAAATAAAACTAAACTTCTCAAATCAGTTACATAATCTCTTGTTACCTCAAAAACCTTCAAAAGATCCAAGATAAGAAACAGAAATTATAATGAGAATACCATTCCTCAGTGAAATTGCAACTAGAAAATTAAGGGCACAAGGAGGTCATGCTTTAAAAAAATTCAATAAAATTGAGAAGTCTCTAGGAAGACTAACAAGACACAAAAGAGGCAAGTCACAAAGCACACAGAGGAGGAATTAATCAAAGGCTCTCCATAGTGCCTTTGAAGATACCAAAAGAATAACAGAAGGGTGACAGGAACAACTAACTCTACACATGGAACTATGACAGTTTCAAATAAATCTGTCCATTCTTTCAGAAACTACCAGACCTCATCCAATTTAAAATTAACTATTAAATTACTGTTAAAGGAATCAAATTTGAAACCTTTCCCCCTGAACATTGAATTTGGCTCTATTTTCTTCCCAAATCTCCAGGTTCAGATAGATTCATTGGAGCAATCTACCAAATAAGTAAAAACAATCAACGCCCATTTTCCAATCCATTGCAGAGAGGACGGTAAAATTCCCTAAAACACCTGCTAGCAAAATCATGTATTTACAATGAGCATGTGGATAAAAGTAAAAAATATTATTATACTTTTAAAATCTCAAAACTAAATATGGTGGGCCCAGCTGTTCCATGTGCCTACCAGGTACAATTCTACCCACCCAGTTTGCTTGGGAAAATCAAGCCAGAGTCCCACGGGAGTGGTGCCTCACTCTCTCCAACTTGCCCTTGTGGGAGATGACAGCCAGAACCCTGAGAGAAGCTGATCTGGCTGTCCACTAGGTCCACATGGGAGAGGACAGCCAGTGCCAGAAGCAGCCCAGATGTGATCCTTCCCACTTGGCCTGCATAGAAGATGTCACTCAGTGCCCAAGAGACCACCTTGTGCTCCTGGACAAGAAAGCATTCTCAGTACAGGCTCCTTCTTGGTTTCTAGAACCAGTAACAGTCCCCTACTGGAAGTCTCACCAGGGGTCACAAGTGTGAAGAAAAGGCTCATTCGTCCATATCTAGGTGTGACCAGATTTGTCAAGAAATAAGCAGGGAGCCTCACTGGGGCTCAATCTTAAGAGCTGCCAGGAACTAAATTACTGAGAAGGTGGCCTATAGAAGGTCCCTCAGAAAAAATGAAATAAACTACAAACACTCGGAAAATGGGAAGTGAAACCTGGAACTGATGTGAAAACAAAACACCAACAAAGGAATATGAGGCCACAGCCCACCACAACCCATTCAGAGCCTCCCAACTCCCAATAACAGAAGCCAAAACCACTGAGATAGGGGATATGTCAGAGAAAGACTTCAGAAACCTGCTTCTAACAGGAATCAGTAACCACATAGAAGACCCAATCAAGCAGATTAAAGAATTAAGGAAATCTGTTCCAGACCTTGAAAAGAAAGTCTCCAAAGTGAATGCTACTGTTAGCAAATTGGAGGAGAAAGTCCAAAACATAGAGGAAAAAGTAAGTAACTTTAAAAAATTCTGTCAATGAATGAAACAATCTCTCAAGTAAAAATTACAGCAGAAAGCATCATGAACAGACATGCTCAAAATTTAAAGATGGAGGACAAAGGTGAAATAGTAATACACACAGGCACATAGAAAGAAAAAACAAGGAAAACATTTGAGAATATCATGAAAACTTATAATCCAAAAAGTGAACCTACATAAATTTCTAAATACATATGACCTTCTAAATTTAAAACCAGATGATATAATTTAAACCGACCCATAATGAACAATGACATTGAAACTGTAATTAAAAGTCTCCTACAAAGAAAAACTTAGGACCAAATATATTCATGGCTGAATCCTATCACACTTTTAAGAAAGATCTAATATCAACTTTTCTCAGACTTTTCAACAAAATAGAACTGGAAAGAAAACTATCACTCATTCTATGAAGCCAATATTGGCAATGATATAAAAACTGGATAAAGACACAACAGAAAAAGAAAACTTTACATTAGTTTCCCAGATGGATATAGATACAAAATTATCAGCAAATCCTTGCAAACCGAATTAAAGAACACATTAGAAAAATTATATACCATGATCAAGTTGGTTTCATCCCAGGAATGCAGGTTTAATGTACCATATGCAACTCAATAAAAATACATCACTACTTAAATAAACTTAAGGACAGAAATTATATGATTATCTCAATAGGTACATTAAAAATTTGACAAAGTTTAACATGCCACAAAGATTAAAGTTGGGGAAAAATAAGAAAGAGATGGAACATACCTCAAAATAATTAAGGTGAGCTGGGTGTGGTGGCACATACCTTTAATCTTAGTACTCGGAAGGCAGAGTTAGGAGGATCACTTTGAATTTAAGGGCAGCCTGGGACAACAAAGTGAGTTCCACTTTAGCCTAGACTAGAGTGAGACCCTGTCTTGAAAAATAAATAATAATAATAATAATTAAGATGATATATGCCAAACATATAGTCAATATTATACTGACTGGGAACAAAAAACAAAAACCTGTACTCTAAACTCTGGAATGCACAAGGCCATCCACTGTCTCCACTATTATAAAATCTACTTCTTGATGTCTAGGCTACAATAATTAGGAAAAACCATACAAGGGATAAAAACAGAAAAGAAGAATCAAAATTATCCCTGTCTGCAGATGATCCTACAAACTCTACCAAAAATTCTCAGGTTTAATAAACACTATACCCAAACTAAAGCTATACTAAAAAGCCAGAGTAACCAAAGCGTGGTGCTGGGATAAAGGCAGACAGACCAATGGAACAGACTTGAAGACCCTGCCCTTAGTTCAAGTAACTACAGCTACTTGATCTTTGACAAAAGTGCCAACCACATAGACTGGAGAAAAGACAGCATCTTCAACAAATGGTGCTGGACAAATTGGATAAATACCTGTGAAAAAATGAAATTAGACCCACTCCTCTCACCATGGACAAATATAAACTGCAAATGGATTAAAGACCTCTATATAAGACATGAAATTCTTAAAAACCAGGAAGAAAAAATAGGGGAACTCTCCATGATATAGAAGTGGGGAAAAAGTTCCTGAAAATAACCCCAGTAGCCCAGGATATTCAAAAATTATTCAGCCAATGGGATCTCCTCAAGCTAAAAAGCTTCTTTACAGACAAGCATACCATACACAGAGCCAATAGACCACCATCAGACTGGGAGAAAAATTTTGCCAGCTACACCACTAACATAGTCCAAATATCTAGAACCTACAAAGAACTCAAAATATTAAGTAATAAAAAAAAACAATTTGCTCAAAAAAATGAGTCAGTGAACTGAATAGGGAATTTGAAAAGGAAGAAATACAAATAGCTAATACTGTCTTAAAAATGTTTGTCTTCCTTAAGCATCAGGGAAATGCTCAGCATAACAGCTATGAGATTCCACCTTGCTTCAGCTAGCATGGCAGTCATTAAAAGTATAACAATACACACACCAAGGAGGGGCCCCTGAGGGTTGGGGACAGAGAGGGGGATGGGGTACCATCACAAGATTTGCTCATACAATATATCTAAATATTTATAATAAAGGTATTTTAAAAAGTATAACAATAGATTTTGGCAAGGATGCAGGATAGGGGGAAAGGAACCCTCATGCACTGCTGGTGGGGGTGCAAATTTGTACAACCTCTATGGAAATTGGTGTGGGAACTCCTGAAAAAGATGAAAATAGAGGTACCATCTGACCCAGCTATTCCTCTACTGGGCATCTTCCCTAAAGGATCCTCTCTTCAATACAGAGATATTTGCTTAACCATGTTTATAGCTGCTCAAGCCACAATAGCTAAGAATTGGAATCAACCCAGATGCCCATCAATGGGCAGATGGATATCAGAGTTGCGGTGCACATATACCATGAAAATCTACTCAGCCGTAAGGAAAAAAAAGACAAAATAAAATTGCAAGAAAATGGATGGACCTGGAAGAGACCATACTCTTCCAACTCACATAAGAACAAAAAGACAAACACAGCATATTCCCCCTCATCTGTGGTTTCTAATTATGTTCATCTTGAATAGCAAGCAAACCTGATGGGCAACTGGAAAGAAAGATAACAGGTTTGGAAGGGGTTGCAGGAAGGGAATGTGAGGCCAGGGGGAGATATACACAAAACTAAATCAAAATGAATCGGTACCATAGAACCCTTACTTTTGGACAGTAGGATAAATGATATAAACCTCTGAAGGAATATGGTGGTATAATATGGTTAGAAGGACCCTGAAGAGGGTGAGATGAAGCCTAACACTAATACAGTTGGTTCTGGCTTAAAAGTCTAAGTATCAGAAATTGGTTACTACCCATATTGAACTATTGATCAGAGATAACTACACGGTCCCCAAAGCAAGACAGACTTTGTCAAAGGACTTTCTTACCTACCCAAGGTAAAAGACAAGACCCAAGACCCTACTGCTGAAGACACCACTAGCTGCCATCACACAGCATTGAGAGACTCATCAGGAACCTGGAAGTAAGCCACTTTCCAGACACCCCATTATGGAGCTGGAAAACATTACATGAGCTGCCAGGTACTATGTTGGGACAAAGCCTGGGACACTGGTATATGACAGTGACCAGAATGACAATATGTACATACACATCTGTGCATAGTGGAACTCAACCTAGGAAGGCAATCAAGGGTTTTCTGTTTCACTAAGAGATCCACTCAGTGGCAAGGAACTGTTGGCTGGAATTGGGTTCCAAGCCAAATTCCTATGGACTAAGAATCTGGACTCCAAGGGGAAGCTCACACTAATCATGAACCTAAAGAGAGGTACACCCATTATAATCTCACCAAATTAACAAGGCTTGTCTCATTTAACCTATTCTGATCTCATCTCAATCTCCATTGGAGAATATTTTTATTTTTCAGAAGGCAGCAAGAATCGTGGACAACCCAATTCTACCAATGAGACCAAGTATGCTATCTGATTCCCTGGCTGGAGATGAACTACCCATTGCACATCAGCTAGGGCCCAGGTGAAACCACAGAGGGAGAGGCGAGATGAGCAAGAGTGCTGCTTCCACAGGGGGCCCAGCAACCTGTGCCAGGGTGATGGAGACAGACACCAAGGTTACTCAAATGTTCTCAAGCTGAAATCCAGAGGCTACTAAGAGCTCAACACTAAAGCAGAATTAAAACTCACCCACCATGGTTCAGGGATTTTTCAAGAAAAAGGGGGTGGAAAGATTATAAAAGCCAAGGTGGGTGAATATCCAGAGGCATTGCCCCATCCCAACTGTCTGCTGATCACACAAGTCACAACCCGCCATCCATGGAGCATTCCAGCAATCCCACTGAGGAGGACCTCAGTGGAGTGGGGATGATGGAAAGAGTGGTTCCAACACATGAATTGTACATACAAAGTTTCTACTTATTACAAAATAAAATAAATTAGGAGAAGTAACTCTATTTGATCTCAAGACTTTCTATATAACTGTAGAAATTGAAACTATTCGGTGTTTGTTATCAGGATAGATGTCTTGTTCATTGAAACAGTATAGAGAACCCAGAAAGATAACTCACAAATATGTCCCATTGGTTTTTCATGTTTTATCTTTTGTCAAAAGAAAAGCATTCTAATGACTTTTCAACACACGATGCTGGAGCTAACTGGAGATTCAGACAAAAGGTCTCACACCTTATTCAGAAAACAATGCAAAATGGATCATGAACTTAAGTGTAATTCATGAAACTATCAAACCTTTCTTAAAAAGAAGTACAACTTTAGGACCTTCAGGGTTTGCATAGGTGTTACACTGCAAAACTAAAGCTATCAATAAATGGAAAAATAGATGAATTGGACTTTGTAAAAGTGAGAACTTTTGCTCTGCTAAGACAATGAAAGCACAAACGGCATACTGGGAGAGAATATTTGGAAATAACACACCTGACAAATCATTAGTATCTAGAATATATCAAGAACTCTCAAATATAAATAGTATGTGAATACAGAGTTCAATTAAACGCACAAAACACAGGAGAAGACAGACATAGAGACCATGCAAATGGTAAATAAGCAGATGTTCCACTGAATGCATATGCATAATAAAAAGACAATATAGTTAGTAATCCTGTATGCCTGTCATGCATGAATTCTAACACAGGTCAATATCATCTGCTAGTGAGAGATCAGAGAGATGGCATTGTTTTTTGTTGGGGATAGTGTAAAATTATACTGCCTTGTCTGGAAGATCATTTGATACTTTATTATAAAACTAAACATGCAATGACCATATTCCTGGAATTTGTACTCTTGGGCATTTTTCACAGAGCAATAGAAACTTTGTTCATAAAAGACCTGTTTGTAAATGTTAAAACCTTTTTACGAAATAGCCCAAACTGAAAATATCTCCAATGCTCTTCAACTGGTGAATGATTAAAACAAAATATTTACTCCATGGAATACTGCCCAGCAATGTAAATGAATGAATGATTTGTGCACCCAACCACACAAAGGCATCTCCAGAGGCAATTCACGATGAGTTGAGGAAAAGCCAACTTCCCCATCTATTTATTATATGATTCCATTTATAGAACCTAGAAGAGATAACACCATTATGGAAGTGGACAGATTCAGTGGTTGTTAGAATTTGGGAGGGGCTGTGAGGAAGGGACACGGGGGTGGAAGGATCCTGACTGAGATACAGCTGCTCTGTAGTCTGCCTGTGTCAATGTCAGTGTTCTGGATTTTACATTTTACCACATTTGCAAGATGTTTCATTAAAAAAAAAACTGTATAATGACTATATGGGGTTGTTTTATTTTTAATGTCTACATGTAAATCTACAAATATTTCAAAATAAAAATAGAATTTTAAAAGACAATGATTATCACATTTGGAAAAGTTAGACTCAACCACATGTTTCTTCCATAAACCCTTTTTAAATATAAAGTTTCAAATTTGTTACAAGCAAACATAGAGAGATGTGAATCAAAAGAAAGCTTGAGTGGGTATTTGAATGTCAAAATAGCTTTCTTAACAAGTAACATTATTGGCCATAAAAATGCCACTTTATATGCAAAATGTTGTAATTTTGTCAAGACAACAGTATTTTACAATAAGTAATTGGGTTTCATATTCCATGCTGCAAAAAATCATAGAACTATAAGAGAAATATACATGATTATATTTAGAAATTTCAAGAGCCCTTAATAATAAGGATGTGTTATTGCATATTAAGGATTTAAGAATTGCATATCATCAACCAATTGGTCTAATTGTCATTTAAGGAGCAGTTCACCTACCAACAGTAGCATATTCTTTTTAAATACACATGAGCCTGTGCCAGGAAGCTACATGGAGGCTGCTCCTATAGTTGTGTTCAATGGAAACTGTAAAATGTTCCTCAAGAAAGTAAAGGAAGCTGGGTGTGTTAGGGCACACCTTTAATCCCAGCACTGGGGAGGCTCAGGTAGAAGGATTACCATGAGTTCAAGGTCAGCCTGGGCTTGAGATAGACCTTGCTTCAACCCCCACTTCAACAAGCCAAAAATAAAATAAAGAAGAAATAAATAAATGGAGAACTACATCCTACCCCCTTGTTTTGAAATTCACTACTCTTGATTTGTCTGTTCTCCACAAAGAAATCTATAGCTTCAAAACCACTTGTAATAGAAAGCAGATTCTAAAATTCATATAATACCACAAAATATCTACAAAAACAACTTTACCAAGAAAACAGTGTTGGAGGATGTAAATCATATATGTGAACAACTGGCCTTGTTTTCAATCTACATCAATCCAAAAGAGGTAGAGCACGAAATCAGGATAGAAATACAGATTAATTTAATAAACCAGATGAACCTAGATATAAATCTAAATGGTAGCTCCATGTAGAGACTGAACGTTTCAGCCAATATACAATAGCAAGTGGGTTTCCATGTATACAATTTTCTTTCTTTCACAGAGTATGCAAAGCTTAAGTCAAATATCATCAGAGAATTTTCTGTAAAACTGTAAGTCTTCAGTGTCTATAGTTCCTACTACCCAGGGCTAAAGCAGCATGATCCTTAAGCCCAAGAGCTCAAAGCCATCTTGAGAGATAAGGTAAGAATCCACATCAACATGAATTTGTAAGTAAATAAAAAGGCATATGAGAATATACTCAGTTTCATTAGTTTTTATGGCAAGGAAACTCAATACTTGTAATATAACACCACTACACAGCCAGCAGTATCTGACAACACAGAGCTCTCATGTGCTGGAATGGGAGGATAAGACGACTATGGAACACAGGTTGGTTATTTGTTAAAAACCTAAGGACAGAACAGAGCATGTTGTAGCATATGCCCTATCTACTGCTAACATTTTCCCAAGAAAAAGACCACAACTCTGAACCTATATGAAGACCAATTTACCTAACAGCTTCATTTGTAATCACAACAAACTACTGGGAACCAGCCAAATGTCCATCAATAGATGACTTGGGTAAATGTATAATGAAATAAACAGGATTAAAAATGAATAAACTATTGGCACATGCAACAGTATGGATGCCTCTTAAAAGAATTGTGTTTAGTGAAAGAAGCAAGTTAAAATAGAGAACACACTGTGATACTCTATACAAAAGCCTAGAAAATGCAGGCTAGTGTACAGTGATGGAGAGTAGACCAGGGTGAGTGGAACAGGCAGTAGGGGAGGTGGAAAGGTATATTTAGGCCAACATGGCACAGAGTCCAATGACGACCATCCCTTTTGGATGACCTAACATGATTCTGCTAACACTAAACACCACGATGTCCATCCATCACCCTGAGTATCTCCACCAATGGACCAAACAGTATTTATTCCTATCAAGAACATTTTATAATATAGAGTCAAGATCTTTATAGAACTCTTTTATTTTAAGTTAGAAGAAATGGGGTTACATTCACCCCTTATTAAAAATGCCAACCAATTTCTCAGACATCATCACCACACAAGCCAATGAAATATTATTTAGCCTTAATGGAATCCTGTCACATTCAGCAACATAGATGCCACTGGAGATAATCATATTAGGAGAAACTAGCTAAGAACAGAAAAAGAAATCTTCAACTCATTTGTGGGTGCTAGTAGCTGGCGTCATCATCAGAGAAGAATGGAGTAGAATACTGGTCACTACAGATAAAAAGGCAGCAGTGTGGGTCATGGAAGGAGATTAGTAAAGTAATATCAAAACACAGTTACAGAGGAGGAATGAGTTCTGGTGTGTATCACACAGTAGGTTAATGATAATGATTGTCTTTGACAATCTGTATTTCAAAATAACTGGAAGTACATGCAAGTTCCCAACACAGATGATAAATGTCTTGGGAGATGAAGTGCATACTACCCTGAACTGATCAGTAAGCGCTCCAGGCATGTGTTCAATTTCATTCTGTACCTTATAAAGATGTACAAATATTATACCTCAATGAAGTAAGCCTGCAGTGACATACCAGCTATGCAGTGCTTCTGGTGGGGAGAGTGGCTGAGGGTGAACTGTGAGGGCCATGGCCTCCTCTGATGAATCTGTGGGGAGGATAAGATGAGCAGCTCTCTAGCACCAGGAATTCCACCCCAGGACTTCAGCATCCTCTGGACCATAGTCTCACTTCACCATCACAGAGGCAAGCTGCTCTGAGACTCAGCTGGCGATTGGAAAACCTTAGCATTCCTCTCCCTTCCAGTAGCAGCCAGTCAGTCATCTGAAACAGCCACATGAAAGAGAATTAACAGAGCTACAGCCATTCATAGTTCAGATTTTCCTTTTCTCCATGTAGGCTTTTTTTTTCAAACCATTTTTCATTCCTTCATGGAATCAACAGGAAAGAAATGTGACCCCAAATACTGCCTGTTTTCTTTCTCTGGAAGAGGTGTGTGTGCATGCTTCCATTCTCTTGTAAATCCCAAGCTTTCCAGGCCTGGGGTCCAGGCAGCCAGTAGCCAAGGGCAGAGGGAGGGGACTCAGCTTGGCCCCTGGTAGCCTGCTGTCTGCTGATCACACCTCTGGGCCTCATCACCCACCTATGAACTTCCTGTGGGAACAAGCTTCTTTCCCGTGTAAGTCATTTTTCTAGTTCAAGCCCTTTCCCTAAATATTCTCCAAACTTCATCCATGTGTTGGGCACCCTGCTCAATTTAGGAATGTGCGTGTAGGGCAGGGAATTTCATTCTGACAAACACTGTCAAAATCAATTGACCAGATAGACAGTTGGGTATTTCTGCAAGCTTCATTTAATTGAGTTGACCTGTTCATCTGAGTCTTTATGCCAAGAGTTTACTGTGGTTCCGTGAGAAGATGGCAAATGATTGAAACCTCAGGCCGCCCAAATTATCATGTTTCACTAAAGACTGGTTTAGTCTTTCTACTGCCCAATAGGAGACTCAGCCCTGGAATTACAGAAACTTATCTTTGAAGTAGTTTATCCAAGGTTGGGCTAGCTGCTGGTCATAGCAGAGTCTGAGGAATAGCAGACTGACCCATGGAGTTACCCAAGAGTGGGCTAGCTGCCTCAGAGTCATTAAAACAAGGGTGAATCCACTGCTGCTGAGACTGAGATTTTGCTCACAGGTACTCAATGGTATTTTTATTAAACAACCAAAAAAAAACCACAGTAATCTCTGAACAAGTTGGACATTGTTTGGACAAAGGGCAAGGAACTCAGGACTGGATAATCCTTAAACATTTGTTAAGAGAATTAACGGGTATGACCTGTTGGAACAGCTGATACAGAACACACACACACACACACACACACACACACACACACACACACACACACACACACACACTGTTCACAAATGCCATCACACAAAGCCCTCCTGTTGTCTTCAGCAGATCTGTGGCAGTTCTGTGGGAAATGGGTTACTAACTGTGCTGTTTTCAATGCTAGGTCAGCACTTCTCGGCTTGCATGCTTGTTCTGGGTCAAATGTCTAACCAGGTCAGTGAGGAAATTGGGCAAGGAGCAAGTTTAAGGTCTGCCAGCCTCTCTAGACATTCCTTGTCAAAAATATTGGTCACCTGTGCTGTTCAGGCCAAAGGTACACCAAAACAGAAGAAAGCTAGTCACATTGTGGGCGAGTACATGGTTGTAAGATTAATCTCAAGGAAAGCTACAAGTCATGAAATTAATAGATAAAGCATCTCCTAGAATAATCTTCGAAACTTTTTTATAAGTTTCATAATAAGTATTCCCATAGTTCTTTCTCACAGTCTACAATCTTTTCATTTCTGTAAACTATGAAATTAGTTTATCAATTCATACCACTAATTCTTCTGGAATTTTTGTTATACACAGGTTGAATAATAAATCTATTTAGGATTCAGTGTACCTTACTTTCCTTAGTATTCCCATTCATGAACTTAGGATATATTGTAATTGATTTAGACCTTAATCTTTAATTTTTCTCAATAAATATAATTTTCAGTGTGAATGTTGGTATATATATATATATACATATATATATATTGTACAACTTATCCTGGTCATTTTATATGTTCATGCCTCCTTGTATAAAGTGTTAAAATGTATCTTTAATTAGTAGTTTATTGAAATTATAATTGGCTTTTCAATTTTTTTCTAAGACTGCTGAAATCTCGATAAACTCATTCATCATTTTGGTAGATTTTAATGGAGTTCACAGAATTTATATACATGAATTTGTCATGTGCAAATTATTCATTTTGTATGAATTTTATCTGTCTTATGAAACTAGCTAGGAGATCCATCAGGCACATTATTGCATAAGAGTGGTACTGAACTTACAAATTCTTTCAACTTTTATTCATCAGAAATTCACCCTTAGTCACCTGTCTGGAATGTTGAAAGCTTTTGTTATTTCTTCTCTTTTTCTGGTTACTTTAAAATTTTTATTTCTTTATCTCTAGATTTCTGCAATTTTATCCTAGTACGTTTTGCTATGACTTGTGATTCATTAGATTGTATATGGGGAAATATTGTTTTATTTAGATAAAATGCCATTATTTCAAAATCTTTCTCCCTCTTCATGAGATTTCAAATATGTCAGGTCACTTTGCTATCAGCTAGATGAGTCTGTTGGTTGATAATATACTATGAGTAAGGAACCTTGTAGAAGAGCAGGCAGAAAGAGAGGAAGGAGTCACCTGAGGCATTGTCCACCCCCACAGACTGAATGAGGCAATCATGGCCCCCACAGCAAATACCAATAACCCTACTGAGGAGGCCACTCAGTGAAACAGGAGCAGAGGCAAGGGAATGGGCTATGAGAGGATAAATGGAGGGGAAATGACCAACAATTGCTTTGTTCATTCAGCAAAGCACATAATTCATAAGAATAAAATTTAATAAATAATAGGAGCAGTTAAATAAATCAGAGCTGTTTAGAGCCAAAGGAAGGGGAGGGAGATGCTTACAATACTGTCTTCAAGACACAAAGTGGCCATTGTATTCGTGACCTCACGGTGGTTGATGCTGCCTACCCAAGACATGCACAAAAGGGAGGAAATAGAATGATGAAGTCAAAATTGAACAGGACTTGTAGGCTACATGAAGGGGAAACTTAATGGACGTGATGAGTAAAAGAAGGTGATTGGACGGACATATGATCATGGTACATTGTGTGTATGTATGGAGGTTGTCAATAAAAAATTTAAATAAAATGAAAAGTTGGAAAGTAAACATGGTAGTTTTTTATCTTCATATATGCTCAGCCTCAAACAAAAAAAAATATCAGAGCTGGACTTCAAAAAAGAATAAATAAGAACAGAACAAATTTGCCCAAGGGAATGAGCATAATGACAGTCCTTACTCAATATTCCTGATGCATGGAAAAATAGTAAAATCATTGTGAGAGTTTAGGAGTGAGACCCCCACACAAGGTTGCCAAGCCTCTCTTTTGACCCCTCCCCAGTCAGAGCTTGCCATATGCCACTATTAAGTTTGCCTTGCTTCTTAATAGGTTCAAAAATGGTATTGTTAACTCTTGTTTCTTAAACATATATGTACTTCTTCTGGTGCGTTTCTTTTAAACATGTATGTACTTTCTAATGCTTTTTTCCTAAAATTCACACCCCAGTACCCTAACAGCAGTTAGGGATATTTCTTCAGAGGGGGGATTATGATGGTCACATGTCTGCAGGGACCACCCCTCCCCTCCTAGCCTCTCCCCTTGAATGGGAGGTGTCTAGTTAGAGCTACAACCTAAGTGCTAAAACTGATTGGTCAAATATAAGCCAATTAGCTGTCTCTCTGACTCACCTGGGGAGGACTTAAAACTAGCTTCCCTAGAGGAAGTCGGCCCCTCTTCCCCCACATGGCAATGGAGTAGAAGGACTGCTGACACAGGCCTCAGTGAGGTAAGGTCTGTACCCTTACCCCAGATGATGGCTGGGGTAGGGGGGCAGGCTCCAGACCTTTTCTCTCATGAACCTCGCTTTCTCATAAAGGGAGATTTCTGTTATCTTTTCTTGGGCTGTCTATCTAACTAAATAATATAAGCTCTGTGAACTCTCTGACACGTGTTTTCCCCACACTGGTGGCAGGAAAACTCTGTAACTTCCCACATGATGACTGGGAAATTTCCCCATCCAACTCCCCTTTTCCTAATCTATTAAATTAGAATAGATGTGTAATTAAAATTTAATTCTGTCCCTGTGTACAATTCTTTAGCATTAGAGGACAGGAACTTGGAGTAGGAGGAGGAGGAAGGGAGGATTCCAAAACTCTTTCTCTCCCCGTGTTGCTTACAATTATTATTTCTCAACAACCGTATCATTATGTTCCAGAGGACATGAAGAAAAGCATGAAGAAGTGTCCACATTTCAGATGCGTCACAGGCATGGGAAACTTCTAAGTGTCAAATGCAAGGGCATTGGATGTTTCTTACCTGAGAGAAAAGCCAGCCAGGGGTCAATGAGAGAAAGTCTGGGCTCTGTCTCTGATGCCCAGTGTCTCTATCCCTGGTGGGGTCTCTATGAAAAAGCAAGAGTAAGCAGGGATAAATTCTGGATCATTTTCTTTCTTTTTTTTTTTTTTCAGAATCTCTCAATGTTCCTTTCAGTGGCTCAAAGTCCTCCCAACATTATCCATCTTAGTTTTGTGAGCAGTTGGAGTCCTTGGTATTTTTTTCCCCTAAAACCCTTACACATTTAATTTTTTTAAATACCATTTTAAAAATTCATCTCTCTCAGGCTTTGCAATTTTTATATCAAGCATTGCATTAAATATATTTTTCTTCAAAATGTGTATTGGGTTTCTTTTTCTCTAAATGAGCATTCACTAATAGGTTTAATGTTAGAAGGAGTTTGGAGTTAATAAAGTGGTGATTTAGCTTGGGTTATCTAACCAGGTAGAATTTACAAGCAGAGTTAATGTTACCCTGGTAGAAATCTAGACCTTAGAATAAACGCATCAGAAATGCACAAACAGTAAAAAGCACTGAACCTCCAAACCAGGCAATGTTATGGGAGGAAGGGATTAATTGAAGTTACAGATGCAAGGGAATTTCCATAATGGCAAAAGAGGCTGGCCCCCTTTCACAGGTCGAGAGAGAGAGAGGGGCCATCACCAACACCACACACACACACACACACACACACACACACACACACACACACACCAGTAAACAGGCAAGGGGAAAGAAGAGAAGCAATTTCCTTCACCCCAAGCTTCCTTTCATCCTTCTCCCTACGGAGAGAACTGCCTCCTCTGGGGGAAGGGCTCACTCTGGAGGAGGGACCTCTTCCTTTAGTTAAACCTTCCTGTAAGCAACCTCAGGGACCCACCAAAGATTACTGTGGATTACTAAATAGCTCAAGTTGACAACAAAACTTGACTAACCATCACAAATCCAACCCTTATAAACTTGACATCAAACCATATCTCCTTACATAATACATAATATCCAAATGATGACAGTGACAAGATCATAACTATATCCCACATAGAATCAGAAACACATAATCTCCCCCCAATACAAGTGTCTGTAAAATAAACACATTATATGCTTTTAACATATAAAGGCACAGAGTAAACATTTCCAATGGCTATGAGGCATAAAAAGGTGACACTGGACCAATGCAAACTCAACAACAATTAGGCAAACATCAAACATCTGCAGTTCAAGTCTGATATCACAACCGGTGACTAATATTCTCTGGGTTTGCCAATTCCACCCTCTCCAGCTTGGCTGAGTAGCTGGTGAAAACTTCTATGCCTAGCCAACAGAGCTCCATGGTAGCTCTTGCACAGTCCTGGTATATCTAAGCTATCTTGGGATTTCCATTGCAAACCATGGTCCATCTTCTAATGGCTTCACTGGCTTATCAGGGACTTCACACCCTGCTCCCGATACCACATCTCAGCACGTGCATTTGATGAACCACTCCACACATGCTTTTTCCATGCTTCCAAAAGCAATACCAGGTATGCAGGACAGAGCCATGTTGTAATTCAGAGATGACATAAATCATGACCTTGAAAAGCAGGTTTCTTCTTTTCAGCTATCTCTTTCCAAAAGAGTTTGCAGTCTGGGGTCTGTTCTTCTAGAGAACACTGAGTAATACAGGTAGAATAACTTCTAGAGAACACTGAGTAATACAGGTAGAATTTACAAGCAGAGTTAATGTTACTCTTCTTTCCTTAATCCTTCCTGCAAGCAACCTCAGAGACCCACCCAAGATTACTGTGAATTACTAAATAGCTCAAGTTGACAACAACTTAACCATCACAGGTTTTCTCCTACTCACAGTGGCCCTGTAAGGTCAAAAGAACCTGAAGAAGACAATGGGGACCAGGAGTATAGCCTCAGAAGCTTTCCACAACCTCCCCTTCATATGCCAGGAGGAGGAACACTTCTGGAGATCCCAGGTTGCAAAGGGATGGGAGCCACCCTTTTCCCACACAGCTGATCAAAAGAGTGAACTCATTTAACCAGCTGAGACAACCCCACAGTGCACCAAAGAGGGAAGCACTTCACAATGCAATGTCCATGAGAAAGAAAGTCACCCCAAAGTTAACCAAGCTCTTTACACTAGGGGCATACATACCCCAAAGCCAGACATATAGGCTTGCACCAGAAGTGCTAGCTGTTCCTTCCACATCAGTGCAGGCTGCTAAAATAAAAATTCCCAGGGACAGAAAAGAATTCAAAACCTAGCCCAATAAGGAAAAATGCTGATTTATTAGATCTGATGTACGTTTAGTTTACTTGTCCATTCTTCAATAAGTTGCATGTTAGTTTTAACATTTGCCAGTTTTGATATTTCTTAATTTTAGTGTCTTTGTTTTTAAGATCTCATTCTGTCCCAGGCTGACTAGGAATTCACTGCAGCCTTTGCCAGCTGTAAACTGAAGCAAGCCTCATATCACAGCTTCCCAAATGACTGGATTAAGGGCATGAGGATCACAGCAGAAATTATTGAAATAAAAAAATATTTAAACCCAAAACAAAGAGTTGTTTCTTTGAAAGGATAAGATGAATAACAGTGCAACTGACCAAAAGGGATAAGAGATTTCAGAAAATCATAAGGACATGCATTAAGAACATAGACTCTACTAAATTTGAAAAATATGAAAGAAATTGATGAATTTCTATTCATACTTGGCCTACAAAAATTAAAACAAGATGAGATAAATTAACTAAACAGATGTATAACACACAGTGAGATCAAAACAATGAGATCAAAGATTTAAAAATTTCCCAACTAGGGCTGGGGATATGGCCAAATGGTTAAAGGTACCTGCTTACAAAGCCAGCTCATCTGGGTTTGATTCCCCAGTACCCCCCCCAAAAAAAAACCCCAGATATACAAAGCAGAGCATGCATCTGAGTCTTTTGTTTTGTCAAAGAAACCCTAGTACACCTGTACTCCTTCCCTTCCCTCTCTTTTCTTCTCTCCTGTCTTCTCCTCTTCTCTCCATTTTTCTGTCAAATAAAAATATTAATTAAAAAAATCTCCCAACTTAAAAGAGTCCAGGCCCAGATGGATTCACTGGTGAATTTTACTACACCATTACAGAAAAACTAACATGAATGGTTCTCAAACTATTCCACAGAGAAGGAAGAAATACTTCCAAACTCCTTTTATGAAGCCAGTATTACCATGATAGCAAAATCAGATAAAGACGCAACAGAAAAGAAAATTACAGATCAATCTCCCTCAAGAACACAGATACAAAAATTTTAAACAAAATACTGACAAACAGAATACTGAAACACATCCAAAAGTTCTTTTACCCTGATCAAGTGGGTTTTATTCCAGGCATGGTTCACCATACAGAAATCAACAATATAATACAAAAATCACATGATCATCTTAATTAGACTTTGACAGGATTTAAAAGTTCTCTGAGCCTTGATTTCTCTGTAAATAAAGTTTGTCAATCCTGAAAAAAAAAACCTGTATTTGACACACCTATAGCCAAGATTCTTGGGGAAAAAACTTTTGAAGTATTTCCACTAAAATCAGGAACATGACAAGGGTGTTTTTCTCCACTTTTATTCAATACATCAAGGGAAGTCTTAGCTATAGCAAAAAGCCCAAATAAAAGTGATACAAATAGGAAAGGAACAAGAGAGATTATTGACATTCATAGAGGCTATGATTCTATACATCAGGGATTCATAACACTACCTTCTGTTAGAGTTGATACATAATTTCAGCAAAGTAGTAGGATACAAAATTAACACAGAGAAATCGGTAGTCTCCCAATAATGTGCAGAAGATGAAGTGAGGGAAACAATCCCATTGACAGTGTTCTAAAAAAAGAGCACCTAAGGATAAACTTAACCAAAGAAGTGAAGGATTTGTCTAAGGAAAACATTACAATACTCAACAGTGAAATTAAAGATGAGACTAGGAAATGGAAATGCATCCCATGTTCAATAATGTGAAATGGTTATCTTACCAAAAGTAATCTACATATTTAATGCCACTCTAATCAATATTCCAGTGACATTATTTATTGAAATAGAAAAAATAAAATTCTAAGATTCATTTGGAAACACAAAACCTCCAAAACAAAGCCATCCTCAGCAACAAAATAAGGCTGGAAATATCACCATACCTGATTTTAAGATATATTACAGAGCCATATTAGTAAAAACAGCACAGTACTTGTACAAAAACAGACATGTAGATCAATAGAACAGAACAGAGGATGAAGATATAAACCCAGGCAGCTATAGCCATCTGGTTTTTGACAAAAATGCCAAAAATAATCAATGGAGAAGAGATATCCTTTTTGACAAATGGTACTGGGAAAACTATATGTATATATAATTTGAAGGGCAAAAATGGATCCTTATCTCTATGCCCAAACACTAACTCTAGTGGATCAAAGACCTCAACATCAGATCTGAAACTCTAAAATCACTGGAGGAAAAAGTAGGGGAAACAATTTGTTATACTCACATAGTCAAGGACTTTCTGAATAGAACCAGCCACTCAGGAAGTATGGCCACTTATCAACCACTGGGAACTCATTAAATAGCAAAGCTTTTGCTTGTTTTTTTCCATCATAGGGCACTGAATTGAGCATGGGGCAGCCTATATAATAGCATAAAATCTTTATCATCTGTATATCTGAAAAGGGATCAATAAATACCTAAAACATACAAAGAACTAAAAAAATAACCTAAATTCTAAAAAATAAAACAACAGAAAGGGACTAAAAACTGAACAAAGAGTTCTCAAAAGAAATGTAAATGGACAATACCCATGTGTCATGGTTTGGTCCAGGTGTCTCCCACAAACAAATGAATGTGTTCTGGGTAGTCAATCCTCAGCGGATGGCAGTTTGGATATTATAAACTTGATTAGAGCCGTGTTGTTGGGGGAGGGCTTTGGGGGATTATAAGATAGCTTCCCCTCGCCAGTGTTTGGCACACCTTCCTGCTGCTGTTTCCGGTGCTGTGGTGGAGGTGATGTCCACCCCTCTGCTCATGCCATCATCTTCCCTGCCAGGATGGAGTCTCCCCTCGAGTTCCTAAGCCAAATAAACCCATTCCTCCACAAGCCGCTTTTCCTTGGGTTCCTTCTGTGCAGCAACTAGGAAGCTGACTACAACAGCATGTAAAAAATGTGTGACATGCATACAGAAGAAATCAGTGAGACTGTCCCATTTTCAATAGCCTCAAAACAAAAAAATTAATTACCTTGGAGTAACACTAACCAAGTATGTAAAATATTTGTATAATGAAACATTAAAATACTCAAGAAAGAAATAGAGGAGGATGTGAAAACATGGATTTTCCATGCTCCTGGATAGGTAGAATTAATATTGTAAAAATGGCAATTCTTCCAAAAACAATATACAGATTCAATGCCAGGCCAATAAAAATCCCAGCTTGATTCTTTATAGACATAGAAAAAAAATCTCAAAATTTATTTGGAATGGCAAAAGGCCTCCAGTAGCAAAATCTATCCTTAGTAAAAAAAAAAAAAATCCTCAGGTGGTATCACCATTCCATATCTAAGAATATACTACAAAGCCATAGTGACAAAAACAGCATGGCACTGGCATTAAAACAGACAGACCAATGGAACAGAATTGAAGACCCAACTCTTAGTTCAATAACGATAATTACTTGATCTTTGACAAAGGTGCCAACAATAGTCACTGGCATAAAGATAGCATCTTCAACAAATGATGCTGGACAAATTGGATAAATACTTGTAAAAAAATGAAAATAGACCCAAATCTCTCACCATGTTCAAAAATCAACTCCAAATGGATCAGAGACCTCAACATAAGACCTGAAACTCTGAAATTTCTGGAAGAAACAATAGGAGAATCTATCCATGAGATAGGAGTAGGGAAAAACTTCCTGAGCAAACCTCCACTAGTCCAGGAAGTGTAACAATCACTTAACCAATGGGAACTCATCAAGCTAAAAAGCTTCTGTACAGACAAACATACCATACTCAGAGCCAATAGACCACCATCAGAATGGGAAATAATCTTTCCCGGCTATAACACAGACAGAGGTCTAATATCTAGAACTTACAAAGTACTCAAAAAATTAAATAATTAAAAAAAACAAACAGCCCTCTCACAAAATGGGGCATTGATCTCAACAGAGAATTCACAGAGGAGGAAACACAAATTGCCAACTCTCATTTAAGAAAAGGTTCATCATCCTCAATCATCAGGGAAATGCAAATCAAAACTACAATGAGATTCCACCTTATTCCATTCAGAATGGCAATCATTAAAAAATCCAACAACAATAGAAGATGGTAAGGATGTGGGGAAAAAATCGCACTGCTGGTGGGAATGCAAACTGTACAATGACTATGGAAAGCAGTGTGGAGGCTCATGAACAGGATGGATATAGAGTTACCAGCAGACCCAGCTATCCCTCTACTGGACATCTACCCTCAAGATTCCTCACCTCAGCACAGTGACATTTGATCAACTATGTTTATATCCGCTGAATTCATAATAACTAAGAATTGGAATCAACCCAGATGCCCATCATGGGACAAATGGATATCAAAGTTGTGATACATTAACACAATGATACCCTAAAATCCTTACTTGTATACAGTAAGCTCCTAAGGAAGCTGTGGGCACCACCTGGAAAGAGGGGCCATGAATAGAATGGGAGGAAGCCTAACCTCAAGAATAATTGCTCAGGCCTGCATCTCCCTGTCCCAGTTATTGGTTCCTTCCCACACTGAGCTGTTGATCAAAGAAAGGAACTCACAAGATTCCCAAAACAAGACAGGCTTTTGTCAAAACTCTTGAATACCTGTGCCGGGCCTAAGGTAAGACCCGATTGATGAATTCACACAATACTGAGAGATCCTGCTGGATCTAGAATGGTAACCAGCTCACAGATGGTAGCATGTGTAGTGTTGGAAGGCATTACATGAGCTGCCAGGGAAAACTAGTCAATGATATTCAGAGAAAGCAGAGACCACTGATATACAATACAAGCTAATGTCATGAGAATGCCGAGCACTCTGCTTTATGGAAGAGATCATCAAGTCAAGAATTGCTCATCTGTGCAATAGTTTTGCTAGACCTAGGAGGGTAATCAATGGCTTAACAATTGTCTAAGAGATCCACTCAGTGAGAAGCAATCCTTAACTGGAACTGGGATCCATGGCAAAGTCTTATGGGGACCAAGAACCCGGGTTCCTAGGGAAAATTCCCACTACCAGAAAGCTACAGAGAGGCTACACCCATTAGAATCTTGCCAAAATAGCAATGTTTGTCTCATTTAACCTATATTGATATCACTATCTGATGGAGATTCTGTTTGTATTTTGCAGAAGGCAGCAAGAACCATGGACAACCCAATCCCACCAACAAGAGATGGGATGAAGGCTGACACCCAGGCAGGAGATGAGCAACCCCTGGCCTAGCATATAGCGCCAAAATGAAACCTATGAGAAAGTGGTGAGATAAACAAGAGACCTATCACCACAGCAAGTCAGAAACCCATGATGGGTCAATGGAGACAGACAACAATGATTCCCAACAGAATCCAAAGCAGAAGTCCAGAGACAGTTTTAAGATCTCAAAAATGAAGCAGACTTAAAACGCCCACCATGACTCAGGTAACTGAGCAGAAGAGCTGGCAGAAAGATTGTAAGAGACATGGTGGGGGAGACTATCCAGAGACATTGCCCCCCTCAGCAACAACACACTAAGGGGGGAAAACTGGCTACCTCTTGTGCAATTCATAAATTGGCTTCCCAATTTATGAATTATACAATGGAATGGCCTCCCCTATCCCACGGATGGATTCCGTATGCCCACTGAGGAGGGCCCCCAGTAGTTTGGGGACAGAGAGGAGGGAAATGGGGGTATCATCACAAGATTTGCTCATGCAATGTATCAAATTACTGACAATGAAGATATTAAAATAAAAAATATGCTCTGCATCCTTATCCATCAAAAAATGCACATTAAATTACTTTGAGATTCCATCTCACTCCAGTCAGAATGTCATTTTCAAGAAATTAATTGACAATAAATGCTGGCAAGGATGTGTAGAAAGAGGAACCCTTTTGCATTGTTGATAGGAATGTAAACAGATAAACACTGTGGAAATCAGATTGGAGGTTCCTGAGACAGCTGAAAATACATTTCCCATACGTCCCAGCTATACACTTCTTTGACATATACCCTAAGGACTCTACATATTACTACAGAGATACTTGCTTATCCATATTTATTGCTGATCTATCCAGACTAGCTAGGAATGCAACTAGCTTATATGCATATCAACTGGTGAATGAATAAAGATAGCCATATTTCACAATAGATTTTTATTCAGCTGTAAAGAAAAATGAAATTACGGAATTTGTTGGAAAACAAATGAATCTGGGAGGTAACCCAGGCTCAGAAAGTCAAATGCCACATGTTCTCTCTCATGTGTGGATCATAGCTTCAAATGTCTAGATTTGTACATGAGGTTGAGTAAAAGTCAGTAGTAGAGGCCAGTAAGCTAGAAAGGAGCTGTAAGGGAAGGAGGAAGGAGAGGACCTAATGGGACTGCATAGTAGACAGTAAGCAGAGGGACAAAATACTACAAGTGGAATTGTCTAAGTGGGGTCAGGGAGGGAGAAAGGAGAGGAGTAGGTTGGAGGACCATTGATCAAAATTAAGGATGGCATAAATATGCCATTTAGAAACCTACTTCTATTTTTTTTTTGAGGTAGGGTCTCGCTCTAGCCCAGGCTGACCTGGAATTCACTATGTAGTCTCAGGGTGGCCTTGAACTCATGGCGATCCTCCTACCTCTGCCTCCCAAGTGCTGGGATTAAAGGTGTGTGCCACCACGCCCGGCTAGAAACCTACTTCTTTGCTAGCTATACATTGTTACAAGAAAATTTCAGTACCAGGGGTGCAAGTTGTTGGTCAGGGAGGCCCCTGATGACCCTGAGAACATTACAGGCTATTGCCAAGTTGGGTTGCCCACTAGAACTAGATGGAAGGACCCCGAAGAGGCTGAAGACACAACATGCTTGGGCTGCAGGACACTAAGAAATCAGCTGGATCTGAGCTGGAAGCCTCCACCTTGTTGATGCTAGAAGTTTCTATGCAGCTTGTTAGTGAAGGGGAAAAAACAGTATTAAACATCAGTGGACATTAAGAGCTTCACAGCTGGCCAACCAAACCAAATGTGCCAACTGGTGTCTGTCATGGGGGAAACCAACTGCTCTCTGATTGGATTTGTGGCCCACTCATGGGAGGGAATTTATACTTGGTACTGAAAACCCAGTCAAAATTCTACAGCCGGGGAAGTCATAATCCCTAGGAAGCAAGCTACTACTGTTGTTTGGCAAATGGATATATAATGACCACAAAACTCCCCTCTAAATACTTACATTTCTGCCAATATATTACTACTACTCTCACTTTTGGTTAGAGAAGTTCCTCTTCATAGAGTGGAAACTCAACACTTATCTCAGTGCTTAGAAGAGAGGACAATGGAGTGAGACTAAATGAGGCATCTCTATCACCCTCCAAGGTCAGGGACGGTTGGGAAAGATATGGCAGAAAGAATGTAACAGGCAAAAGAAGGGAGAGTGCTTACAATACTGTCTTCCAGACCCAAAGTGGCTTTGATGTTCATGACGTCACCGTGGCTGATGGCATGGGCAAAAAGTGATGACATCAAAATAGAGCAAGGACTACCATGAAAAGAGAAAGGATTCAGAGGCTAGGGAGGGGGAGCAAAGTTCTCTTTCCTCTCTCCATCCCCAACTTGTGCAGACATGCACGCATGCAAATAAAATAAAAAAATAAAAGTTAAAACAAAAACTTAAAAAGAAACCTGGATATTAGCATGTATTAGGATGTTAACATATGTTCACATAGTCTCCTTCACATTTCTGGAATGAATACCCATGGAAGCCAAGGTTTTGGGAGGTGAATTCACTATTGTGGTAGAAAGTTTACTCTGCTGGCATTGAGGCTACAAGGAGCATTTGGTGGATACATGTTCTCGTTACTTCATAAAACAGGAAGAAAATAAGAAGTTATTTTAAGCAGTTAAATTTACAGACCTTTTATGCTTGTTCCAGGAACCAGACTGTCTCTTTTAGCTTTGCTGTTCTTTTTAGACCTCATCTTCTACTTAATGACCTCTCATTTCTAGGATATGGACTTAAAAGGAACCCTGGCAAGAGATGAACCACCACAGTCATATCGTGGAGGATCCATAGGGATCCCTGCAGAGAAGGATGGGATGAACAAGGGACCCACAGTCACAGTCATTCAATCAACACAGGATAGGCCAATGAGACAGAAACCAAGGATTTTCGACACAAGGACCTCTAAGCTCGCAACATTAAAGCAGCCTTATTACTCACCCACCACGACTCAGGGAACTGAGCGGAAGAGGGGGCGGAAAGATTGTGAGAGCCGTGGTGGGGGAGA
>PVHP010026359.1:0-24232 GCA_004024765.1 Zapus hudsonius
AAAAAGATCCCCTGAGCTGTGGATTTGGCACACTATGCACACACACAGGCAGAACCAATAGTTCTAAAATTGTGAAAGGTTTGTTTTGGCAACTGGACACTCACTTGGGAAGACAGCAGCAGGACTCCACTGGCATCTGTGTCCATGGGCAGGAGACCGTCAGCAAGACTGTTAACCTGTAAAATCCTTGGGCCAGAGGTAAGCAGGGTACCTGCTCTGAGGTTAGGAGGTGCTACCGAGGGAACGCTCTGCCTGTGACACTAAGCACTACACAAATGTGATCACCCCATTTATTGCCCTGTTGGTGGGACAAAGTGATTTAGGTCTCAGAGAATATAATATGCATTTATCTTTTTACTCAGTCTTGTCAAGTAAATGAAGAGGTAAGACCAACCTAATTGTTAATACCTAATGAGTGGAGAAGCAAAATGTGGCATATGAAGACACTGGCATATTATTAAGCATTATTAAGTGGGGCTCAAAGGGAAGGGACAGTCGCCCTCATGTAATATGAAAGAAGAGGGGAATATTGGGCTTAGACAGGCTTAAATGAGGGTGCGGGGATGGGGATGAGGGAGGGACAGAGTGGGGGAAAAGTTACCCAAACTTAATGTTGTATTTTTAAAAACCATATAGAGATCTACTATGTTAGCTAATTTTAAAATATCTATTTTTAAGGAAAGAGTTGGAATGGATGTACCCTGAGAGGATAGTGAATGCTGCTGCCAGAAGCCATGGGTTATGACACGCAAATCACAGTGCCAAGAGTGAGGGGACTCCCAGGGAGCTGTCAGTCAGGGAGGCAGGCCATGGAAGCCACCAAAAGAACACAGGCTATTGCTAATGCTCTTGGCTGCCCACTGGAACTAGATAAATACCTCTTGCTGAAGACACCACATGCTTCAGTTACAGGACACAGAGAAACGAAGCTGGAACTGAGCTAGAAGCTTCTTCCCTGCTGGCTAGCTGCAATAACGTCAGAAAGTGTGACTCAGGCTGCTGGGGAGAAACCACCAAGAGTCGTACCAAGAAGTAGGACCCTGTCAGCCACACACTGACCAGTCAGGGAAGATGTGCCCACTGGTGCAATAGCAGATGGTGTGCTACAGGGTAACCAAATGCTTTCTGACTGGATTTGAAACCTGCTCTACTGAAGAGAATTTATGCCGTAGAAGGTTGCTTGCTACTGTTAGTTTGGCTAAATAAATACATTATACATTCTAATTATTTATGCTCATGCCTATAGATGAATACTGTTATTAGCTCTGGTCAGAGGGCTTCTCTTTGCAGTTGGCAGTGATTATTGGGAAGACTTATAACTAGTCAAAGAATAAGTGACTGTTGAGTGTTCAGCCCTAAATGGGACATCTATATCACCTCTTCCAAGGCTCAGAGAAGTCTGGAAACGAGGGGGTAGAAACAATTTAAGAGCCAGAGGATGGAGAAAAATACTGTGGAATGCTGTCTTCAGGACATGACATGGTTACTGAACTCATAACCTCACAACAGCTGTTGTTACCTGAACAGTATCTGCACCAGATTGGGCCTGTCAACATTCCGTCCTGGATGGGGAAGAGGTTCATGAGACCACCACCCCTCCACGAGGCATTACTTGCAGTTAATTATTGAAGGGGAGACATTTTCTTCAGTGATGTAGTCTTTGGTAAGTTGCCCATGCTCCAATAAATAATTCCCCCTCACCCCATGCTAAAGCAAGCAATCCTAATTAAACTCAATGGGTCACAAAAAATGAGAAGAAGCAGTTCAGCAGTAGGGCCACAAGAGAAGGTAATGGGGTAGTGAATGTGACCAAAATACATTATATACATGTGTAAAATTATAACATAACTTTTAAAAGAAAATAAAGAATAAAAGGTGTTGTGGTAGCTTGAATGTGTGTCCCCCATAGACTCAGGTGTTTTATTAAACCTTGTAACTTGGGTTTCCAGCCATCAGGCTAGAGGAGGTGTTCCTGGTGTGTGTGTGGGGAGGTGGTTGAATCCTGGGGGTGGATCTGAATTGCTCAAAGGTATGCAGAGAGATTTGAGCTCTGGGGGTCCTGCTTGCTGCAGCTTTGTGCTTGCTGCTTTTTGATGTTTGTTGGCTGGTGGTGGTTCTTTCTGCTTGGATTTATGAATAGGAGCCAGCTGCTTAGCCATTGATGGAACTTCCCCTAGACGTTCAGTTATAAGGTTGAAATAAATCCCTTCCTCCCATAAAACTGTATTTGGTTGGATGCTCATCCCAGTAACTTGGAACTGTCTACAACAAAAGGTGATTACTACAACATGAAGTTTGAAAACACTAAAGTGAAAGAAGCCAGTCAAAAAGGATGCACAGTAATTCATGTGAGTGTAAAATAGCCAAACCCATAGAGAAGGCTCAGGACCAGAGGAAAGGGCACAGAGCTTCTTCTAGTGATTAGGAAGCCATCCTAATACTGATTGGCTGGTGATGAAGTCATCCTAATACTGATTGGCTAGTGACAGTTGCACACGTCGGTGAACATACTAAAAACCTTTGAATTGTACATTTTGAATGAGTAAATTGTGTTGTACATGAATTCTTTCCTGATACAATTTTTACAACAAAGGAAAGATTAGATTGATGGCCAAGAAGTTTTTTTCCCTCCCTGGGCTAATATGCCAAGAAATACAAATGACGTGCTCCATTTCCAGTTCTCTTAAACGATGAAACAATTGGATCCTAAATCCAACTGTTACATGAGTTAAAAATTTTTCTTCATGCTTATAACCCACGATCTCCACTAATTCACCTTGGAATGATGCTAATTATTTCTTTTTCACACAGCATTTATCAAAACATCTACATTACAAGGTGACCAAGCTACAGGTGCACTTCTTTTGCAAATCACCATCACTTTAATTACAGCTTCCTTGGCAGCTCACTAGAATGTCATAAATTGAAAATTCATAAAATCAGGGTACACGAGCAGGTGGTCATAACTGTATGACTGTATGGTGAATTAAAGTCATACCAATGTCCTTTCATATTTATCAAACTCTGAACTCATCTGTCGCTGCTGTGACCTCCGCATGTGGCAGGATTCAAGGACCTGGGGATAGAATTCAAAATTAAAGTCCTTGAGAAGTACAGCTCCATATATATATATATATATATATATATATATATATATATATATATATATATATAAAATCTTATTCTGTAGTTAGAACACATATTTACATTATACTATGCCATGTATGTTTCAAGATGAAGTCCCAACCCGAGGACCACATTTGCAGAAGCAAAATTTTACCCAATCTCTCTGTAAATGATTTGATCCAATCCATCCTGTTGTACACCAGACTAATAAAAATCAAATCCTCAGTATTACACAGGAGTAGTGGGAGGCGGAAGAGAGTAGCAGGGAATGGAGGGGGATACTCATTATGTACCTGCATGAAAATGACCTTAGTGCAAACTGGGAGCTAGAGAGATGGACCAATGGTTAAGTATGCTTCCTGAGCAAAGAGAAAGGCCTGAGGAGGCCCCAGACCACCCAAGTTCAAATCTCCAGAACATGTTAAAACAGCTGGGCATAACCAAGCAAGCCTCATAACAGTCCCATAGGGGAGCAGAGACTCCCGAATCACTGGAAGGGGTTGGGGTGCAGAACAGCAAGCCCTTGGGTCAGGGGATCAGTAAGAGATTCTGACTCCAACAAGAACAAGAAGGAGGGCTGGAGAGATAGCTCAGTGGTTAAGGCACTTGCCTCTAGTACCTAAGGCCCCTGGTTTAATTCCCCAGTACACACGTATGCCAGACCCACAAGGTGGTGGCCCTGGTGCCCGCCCCCTGTCTGCTTGAAAATTAATAAATTAAATATTTTAAAAAAAAAAAAAAGAACAAGAGGGAGGGCTGGAGAAATGACTCAGTGGTTAAGGCACTTGCCTCCAGTGCCTAAGGCCCCGGGTTCAATTTCCCAGGACCCACGTAAGACAGACCCACAAGGTGGTGGCCCTGGTTCTCTCTCTCTCACTCTCGCTCTCTCTCTCTCCCTCTCTGTTTGAAAATGAATAAATAAAATATTTTTTAAAAAAAGAACAAGAGGGAGATGAATGGAGCAGAACACCTGACTTCCCACTATGGCATCACAGGTGAGCATATCTTGCTGTGGGCAAGCACATGGGGTGCCCCAAGGGTCCATACAGATGTGTAATGCCCCCCCACACACACCAAATTACACATACACACAATAAGACTCATTGGGAAATTAATGTCTCCAATGTGTAGCATATGCTATAAATAGTCTACATTTTGAAAATGCCTTCTGTAAAGATTTTCTAAAACTAATTTTTCTACCTTTTGTATCCAAGCATCTCTACCACTTTTCAGGAGCCCATGATTTTCCCCAATTAGCTCTGTGACAGCAGCAGGGACAGGCTCCCATTTAGATACAGTCAGAGAGTCTACAGAGCCTGCTGAGCGGACAGGTCAGAGGGTTTCAGCACTAGCACAGGAGACTTAAAGGATCCTGAGTTCAAAATGAATGAAGTTTAACTCCTACTGCTCAGTTCCCTCGTCTGCAAAGTGAAGGCACAGCTAAGACAAGTCCAGTGTCTGTCAAACTCCTCTCCAGAAGGCCTGCAGGAGCTGCTGTGAAGGGTGTAGGCACCTCCTTCATCAGCCAGAACAGCACTGCTTCAGCTGTTTTTGTTAAGCAGAGGTTCTTTTGTTGAAAACCTAATAGTAATGCAGATTTTTGAAAATGCTCTCCTAAATAGTTCCAGAGGACTATTCTTGATAACCATGGAGAAAAGGAACCCTCGGCCCCAGCCTGTGGGCTGTCCCCATCAAATGACTGATACCCACATGATGAAGGCCTGGCCTGCTGAATTCAGGATGCACAATGAGAAAGGCAGTGGTCTCTGTCATCACATCACTAGCTGTATGGCCTTTGGGAAGCGGGTCCCTTCCCTGTGCTTAGCTTCCTTCCATTCAAATTCTTCATGTAAAAATGTGGGAATTTCCTTTACCTGGAGCCATATAGCATGGGAGACAGCCTCACACCCAGGCTAGACCCTGGGAAGGACTTGGCTTTCACTCCCTGCCGCCCCCACCCTGGCCCCCCAGGCAACTTAGAAAAGGGGTTGATAATTCACTCAGCAGCGTAAGTGGTTACATCCATAAATTCACAGGCTCATAACTGAACCTACTTTTAAGTGGGATTCATGGCAGGTAACATAACAGAATCCGTCTTCCCACATCTTCACTGGGGCAGGGCCCCTCCAGAATCATCAGGAACGCTGCTGTCCTGCCAGGCACCACACAGCTCCTTCTCCATCCCATGTAGCCTTGCCTCTTAGAGTCTGCTTCTGTAAGCATACACATGGTGCCTCATCCCTTGGAGGAGCGCCATCATTATCCTCCTCGTAGCCTGTGGATGACACACAAGGGATCCCTCCATTCTGCAATCTCTCCTACTGGATTTTTCAAGGTGTGTTTGCATGTTGTCTATGGCTTCTTTCCTGCTTCAAAGAAAGTCCAAAATATTTTCTCTCAAGCCCTTTATAGAAAAGATGTTGATTCCCATATGAAGCAATTATTTAAATTAATTGGCATTATCTCTCCCACAAAAGTGTTTCCTTCTAGTGAGCAAAATATCACAATATCCTTTATATTTTCTCACTAGGTAGAGCCCAATGTTTTACATGCTGTGTGTTTAATCAAATGATTTTTTTAATCGAACACTCCCTAAACCATGATTATTAGCCTGAGCCGAGGTCTCTGTGACATCTATCAGTGATCTGATTCCAAGAGGCAATCAGACCAGAAAAGGGGGAGAGCCACCAGACCACTGGGAAACATTTTTTAAAGCAATTTTCAGGTGATTTTCAAAGCACTTAGGCTGTAAAGATACAACAACAGAAAACACTGGAAGCCCCAGTCACCTCAGCATAATTAGGTACATTGGGAAGCTGGCAAGTTACCCATCTCCATTAACAATCTGTTCGCTTGGTGTTATACATACCACAGGAAACAAAATCAACATTTTGGAAGATTACAAGCCATCAGCAGCAACCTATAAAAGTAAGATGTCAATGTGACTGTCTGAGGGGAAGATTTTCACCACGGTTTTTGTTTAAGCTCACACACACACACACACACACACACACACACACACACACACACACTTGCACACAAAGCACATTTAGAGCAGAGTACTTGGTGTTCCAGGTTTTGACTTCCTCCATCCTAAACCATAAGCACACCTGCAGAGAAACTCAGAGTTCATGGACCTGACCCCAAGAAGAATGAGGTCTCCAGAGCACCCACTACAGGATGCACCTTCTCTCTTGGCACTATAGACTTGAGAATCTGGACCAGTGCTGGGAAGAGGGAACCCATGTGAGGGCAGTCAGAGCCAATGGAAGCTCCACACAGTAGCAGATCCTAATGCAAATGTACAAGCTATTTTTTTCTAGACTTTGAAATTCAACTTTGATTATTAATAACATCACTCGATGGAGGAGATAAATTTTAAAATGAATATTAATATAAATGGCATATGGCTTTTAAGCTAGAAACAAATCAAAGTGTATTCTATATGTAAAGATGTATAGCCTGAATGATTGCTCTTCAAAGTGCCAGGGTTTTAACATTTTATGTTGCCTTTTTTTGACAATTTCCTACATGTATGCAATTTAATTTCATCACATTCACCCCCAAGACCCTATGTTACCCCTCCCACTTCTGCTGAACCCCTTATTCTTACCAACTAGTCTCCCTTCTACTTTCATGGCTTTTATTTGAGACCCACTAACTGCTTACATGAGCATGGGTTGGGATTATTTCCTGGAACATGAGCAATTTAACAGGGGTTGCAACACTAAAGAAAACTGAATGCCCCTCTTCTGCATATGGCTTTTTTATTTTGCTAAGTTGATCACACCTATTGGGTGGACCAGTAAAGAGGAACCAGCCATTCCAGAGTGTGCTTGGCAGACCTCATAGCATCTCCTTAAGAAACCCAAGGCTGCTCTTTTCAGGGTATTCTTTTTTTTTTAATATTTATTTATTTATTTATTTATTTATTTATTTATTTATTTAATTTATTTATTTATTTATTTATTTATTTGAAAGCAGAGACAGACAGACAGACAAAGAATGGGTGTACCAGGGCCTCCAGCCACTGCAAACAAACTTCAGATACATGTGCCACTTTGTGTATCTGGCTTTATGTGGGCACTGGGGAATCAAACTTGGGTTGTTAGCTTTTGCAGGTGAGTGCCTTAACCGCATTTCTCCAGCCCTTAAGTGGTATTTTGATTGGAAAAATCCTTGAGGAAAATCTAATTGTAGCATGCTCTGTTTATAAAGATAGTACATCTACGAAGAGTATTTAAGATCCCTTTACACACTCTGAGAAAAGCAAGAAAGCTACTATTTTGGTTGGGAGGTATTCATGTTGTAGTCTCAGTGGAATGCATTAAGGCCTGTCATTCCTAGCCAAAATCTTAACAATGGTGTGCTTTAGAGTAATAAATCAATTCATCGAAAACCCAACTGTACCATAAAGTTGCTTACAAGGTAAGGGAACAATGGGTGTTCTAAACAGGGTTTTCCATCCCAGGGGAAACTCAAAACTGCCAGTGAGGTCACAGTCTAGAGGGTTCTGCAGCCCAGTGTGGACACCACTCCCGGCACACAGATCCCAGACTCAGGGACTTCCCTATCCCCTCTGAAGGCTCAGGGAGGTGAGCAGGGTTCCCTGAGAGCAAGGACTGAAACTCCCTCAGGAAAGTGAGAGCTGCTTCCTCCTCTTCCCTTCCTTCTCTTCTCACTGGAAGGCTGTCACTTTTCAGGCTGAGATCTTTAGAAATATTTTCAGTTTCCTTTACTAAACAAAGAAAAGGTGATAGACAAAAAAAAGTCACCTGCCCTACCACAGCCCAGAAAAGCAAACACCCTGTCATTGCAGCACAGAAAGTGGGAGCCACATTTATTCTATCTGTTCCTGTCAAAAAATAACCCAGCTGGGATACACGGCTTTTGTGAGGGTGTATCTCTCTGAAAGTCTCAAAGGGGATACTGACAGGGAGTGACAAACACCATGGGATGTGACCTTCAGAGCTGACAGCAAACCCCAGCACTAGGTCTGCAGCCCTGGAGAAGAAGCCCCAGGAACAAAGCGAACTGTGCTGCAGGGAGAGGAAGGACCTCTCTCTCCCTGTTGCTAAAGGAGCAGGCGTAGGGACCCAGACTTGGGTGCCACTTCTCTGGACCTGATCTTCCATCTGAACGATGGGAACTGCACAGCCCTGCAGGGAAACACTCTTCCCAATCCCTGATGGGCAGGCAGCATCCCACAGGGAACCTGGAAGGTGACACAGGAAGACAGACTCCACAGAAAAAGGTCTCCTGCCTCGGCTGGGTCTCACAGCAGATCAACAGTTCATGGGGCGCCTAGAGGGGAGCCGCACTGCTCAGTGTCCACTCTAAACCACTCCTTGTCTCCACACCTGTCAGCCGTCTGTGAGCTCTGCACTGAGCACAGACCTCAGGGAGACTCCTTACTGCCCACACAGGCCCCCAGGAGCTAAGATACAGTAAGGGGGGGCACCTTGCACCCCCTCAAAAATCAGGTTCCTCCAAGAGAGGTCCAGAAACTGTGGTCATATTTTGGTATTGAAAATTATTAATTCAGACTAAACAGAAGAGACTAAAGAGGTCAAGTCAAGATGGAGAGGTTTTTAAATTGGGCAATTATAGAAATTTCAACTGTGTTTTAAAGAGTCAGTGTAAGAAGATAAAAGAGACCCTCCCTGGCAGTCTTGGAAATGATTTTTTAAAATGAAAAATTGGTCAGCAGTGTGGGATGAGGATTCTGAGCCATCAAGGGCTGGGCCAGTGCTGGCAGGGTACAGGATGCCAGGGCTGGGCTCCACCTCAGGAAGTCACTGAAGCTTTAGGTCCAGAAGGGGGTGGAAGCAATGAGTGACACGTAGGAACTTCCAGCAGGTCTCCATGCTGCTGTGTTCTCACTGGGCAGACAAGCACGCCCACAGACACAGTTCCTAACCACCAGTGAGACCAATGCTGCAGCAGAAGGCTGAGTAGTGGGTGACAACTTTGATTTCCACTCTTCCTCACGTGCCCCTCAGCCCCAAGGGATGTGCTCACCTCCAGGACATATGAGAGTTCCCTCCTAAGGAGAAACACGAGTAGGGTGATCTGTAGTCCTTCCTGGGGTTTCTACCCCATTCTAATACAAACTGTCTTTTAAAAATATTTTATTTTTTTCCAGAGAGAGAGAGAGAGAGAGAGAGAGAGAGAGAGAGAGAGAGAGAGAGAGAGAGAGAGAGATTGGGTGTATTGGGTCCTCCAGGCACCAGAAACAAGCCCCAGCTGCATGCACCATTTTGTGCACCTGGCTTTATGTAGGCACTGGGGAATCAAACCAGTGTCCTTAGGCTTTGCAGGCAAGCGCCTTAACTGCTGGGCCATCTCCCCAGCCCCACAAACTGCCTTTTAAGTCCTTTTAAAGAAGACGGATATCTGTTTACTTCAGTGGTTGTTGGGCATGTTAACTACAAATGACTCTAACTAGCTGGTCCTGCATGCTCTCATTTTATACAACTGAGCTCTCACAAGGCAGTCTAGCCCAGTGGTGAAGCCTCACTCCCTGGGTTCACATCAGGTCTCTGCCTTCTCGTGCTGTGAACCTCATACACATTACTCAACCTCTCTGTGCCTTATGACCTCAGCTCCAAGGTGGAGATGGTGGCACTCCCTACCTCAAAGCTGCTGTCAGGATTCTATGAATTACTCTGTCTAAATCGCAGTCTGGTTATCATCTCGGTTTCTGTGAGTAAAAGCAGAAGGCTCAACAATGACATTTTTTAAAGATTAGTATCTTTATCATGAATAATTATACGAGCAAATCTTATGATGGTGCCCATTTCCCTCCTCTCTGTCCCCTACCCGCTGGGATCCCTTCTCAGTTCGCATACTGGATCTGTCCATAGGGTATGGGGTTATGTACTGCACCAGAGGTAGACAGTTTTTTTTCTTTCTTTCTTTCTTTGTGCATGTTGCTGAGGGGGGAAATGTCTCTGGATATTCTCCCCCACCATGGCAATGACATTTAAAAAAATAAGTCTTTAAAGGATCATTTCAAAGATCAAGAGATGGTGTTTGCTCTCTCCCAAACTTGAAATCACCCTGGGAATATAAAACATAGGAGATACTGTACAAAACAGACATTCCAATGACTAAGGAAATAAAAACTGTCCAAAGGAAGGTATGGCGTGTGCTCACATCTGCCAAGGCCAGGTGCCAGATCAGAGCAGGAACCAGCAGAATGACAGCAGGACTGCAGGCTGTGTATATGTGGGGGTACCCGGACCCTTAACTGACAGGACACGTGGTCCCTCTCCTGCAAAGTACAGATTGCTTACTGAACTGTCAATGTGCCAAGCTAGTACTTCCTACTCAGTAGAAGGCCCTGAATAATTTTTCCCCTGAAGTCTGCACTTCCTCTCTAAAAGGCATGCTTTCTACCAAGCACTGTGT
This sequence comes from Zapus hudsonius, assembly GCA_004024765.1. NCBI lineage: Eukaryota > Metazoa > Chordata > Mammalia > Rodentia > Dipodidae > Zapus > Zapus hudsonius. Next base: position 10,540 of record PVHP010026359.1, read on the forward strand.
GCCCTGTGAATGAAGACATACTAACTGAAGTACCTTGGGCTGGGCCCTCAAGAACCTCAGCCCTGGGTGCTCCACCATCCCAGGGGACTTGCTGAGAAAGGCAACAGTACTTTGTGACATTTGCATTTCTCAACATGCTCTGTCACTAAAGTAAATGTGATGCTCGGAGTTCATTTTGTTAAAATAATTTGTCCCTTTAGATCAAGGACTGACAAGAAGATCTTTTATTTTGGGTCCCCTTACAAAAGCAAGCACAGCCATCTTCTGGAGCTCTAATAATCCAATCTTTTTTTTTAGTGAACACATACATCAAACTCCTCTTTCATGGAATTTTACATCGGTTGGGAAAGAACCACTTGCCTGATAACATGACCCTGTAAAGTTATTTTCATCTGTCAATCTATGGAAAAAATAATTACCTTTCAAATCCCAGTGGGAAGGAAACTTGAGCAACCAGGAAAAACATTGCAGGTGCACTCCCTAGTGCCCACCACTGTATACATCACACTCTGGAGGAGAAACACTGCAGGTGCACTCCCCAGTGCCCACCAGGGTGTACATCACCCTCTGGTGTACCTCGAACACAGGATGACCACTCATTCCCAGCAAAGGGAAGCCAAACACACAGATATGTGCGTGCTTGAGCTAGGGTGGCAGAGCTATAATATGGGCCTGTAGTTCTTTTCCAATTTTCAAGTGGAAATAAATGGAAAATTGTCTATTGTTTCATAACACTATTGTCCCCTGGGGACCAGACTCATTGAAAATCAACTTTTGTCCAGTTTTCAGGACAAACATTTAACCATTTCAATTTAAAGTATTTGAAGTTCCTCATAAAGGACATGTCACCACCTCATGGCTCTTACATGTCACGTGTATGGAGAGAGTATGGCTCACACAGGAGCATCGAAGGCTCAACACACATGGTGTCACATCTCAAAGGGCTGTATGTGTCCATTATATACAGAGGGGAAACTGAGGCTTGAAGGCCTGAAGGTCTCACTCAAAGCTGCTATATGAAGGGACTCAGGGATTCCAGAGCCCACACTCCTCCTGCTGATACCTCGGAGTTTCAGTGAACTGGTATGGACACTCAGCAGGTAACGTACCCTCCTCCCCCTCCACACACTATCTGTGAAGGTATAAATAATTCCTGCCCTGACTGTGTGGCTCTAAGGATCAAATACTGCCCACAGGAGAGTGAAGCGATGGCATCAGTTGGGGTATTATTTTCAGAGGTGAACTGTGCATTTGCAGAGACAGAGCGTGGGTAGAAGACAGCAGGACAGGAAGGAGTTAACCGCTATTCTTTTATTTACAAAAAGAGAGAAAGTTAAGAATTGTGAAGAGCTGGCAGAACACTCCAATGTCCTGTTCCCAACTCATACACAAAAAGCCTTCAGAAGGCCACTGTTCTCTCTTCAGGCTTCAGGACGGGGCAGAGTTTGGTTTCCAGAGTCACCCAGCAGCAAGGGAGGGTCACCTTCTTCTGGTTTCCTAGCCGAGTCTCCAATTGCAAAGCAGCCGACTAAGAACACCAAAATGGGCTTGGAGTAAACATACAGGCCAGAGCCACCTTGATCTACAGGTGTCAGAATCCACAGAGTTGACATAAAGCCAGCAATGGGCCCAGAGGACTGACGCAAGAGCCCAAGTGCTGGGTAGGTACAGAGCCTTTTGAAGACCACTTTATAAACCATAACCGTTCTACTGTTGGGTGAATCAGACATCATGACTCAGAAAAAACAATGACTAGAAAGTATGTGGGGAATGTGCTCTGACCCCTAAAGAGTAAAGATTCATGTGAGATTTCTGAATTAGTTTATAAAATATGAGAGTGAAAACATTTTTAATTAATATGATTTTATGTGATTTAATATGCATAATGAACGATGCTAAATATTAGAAGCATACATTTGCACATTCTACTTAAAAGTCCCAGAAATTCAATTGACCTGACACTTGGTTAATCTTTGCTTAAGGGAAAATGAGAATTCGCTTAAACTGAGAATCACTTTATATTTACAGATTTAGTAGCTGATGTCAAGAATATGATCACCAGCTGAGCCTCAAAGCAACTGACTGCAAGCTAAGCAATCCCTATTCATTAATTCGACCATTGCTAATCATTCATTCATCCCCGTCTTCATCTAGACCTGATCCATCCATCCATTCACCCCTAGGAAATCCACCCCTTATCCATCCATTCATCCTCTTGTTCATCCATCCATCACGTATCCGTACACTCATCCCCCTGGTAATCCATCCCATCCATACATTCACCCCCTCCTTGCTCCTCCAGCATGTCCATATTCTCATCCCCTTGCTCGGCTATCGCTTGTCTCTACATTTACCCCTTGCTTAAGCCATTGCTTCTCTTTACACCGATCCCTTTGTTTATCCACCACTCGTGTTTTCATCCCTTGCCCACACGGCACTCATCCCCTTCCTTACTCATCAGCTCACTCGGCAAGTATTTCTTGTGTAACTTCCATTGTCTTCCCCGGCCTAAGAACATCTGAAAAGAACAATGACAGAGATGATGTGGACACTGTGTGAGGACCTCTTCATACTCCAACAGGTTAAGTGCTTCCCCAGTTGGGGTTTTGATCATTTGTTTGCATAGCTAGGGATCAAACCCAAGAGCTTGAATGTAGACAAGCCCTCTAAAACTAATCAATATCCTCAACCTAGGTTTTTCTTTTTCTTTTAATTATTCACATATGAAGTATATACATATTAATCATATTGAGAATTTTTTGAAACATAAAATCAAGCTCCTCCTACGTGCAAGGAGTGTGTATCCTTGAAATAGCATATGGTTGTGGTCAGCATTCACTCAAGTTCCTTGTAAGATTTAAGAGGAAAACCAGAGAATATGCTACCAAAGCAAACTGAATTCCCTTCAGAGCATGAAAAGGTGATGTACATTATGGAGCAATAGTCTTTAGAAAGTGGCAAGAAGAATATGCTCAGAGATGTAAAAAGCAATCACAAAGGCAAGGAGGTTGAGGAGGAACCCCAATATCTACTAGCCTGGCTGCAGGAGGAATGAGGATTCAGAATGGGGTTGGGGCCTGGTCTGGCAGAGGAGTCTGGAACTGATGTGTTCAACAAGTATCAACTGAATGTCCTTGGTCCTTTGAATGGGAAGGCTAGAAGGCAAATTTTCATGAAAAGAATGTGATTGAAAGTATATGTTTGAGGACAAAGGAAAGCTCAGGGCTCTTTTTTGCCATTGGTAGTTGTAGTATGTATTTGTTGTTATCAGTGGGATCTTTTCTTCACACTAAATAAGGCATGTCCAACTTAGGCCCTGGGTTTCATATTTCCCAGAACAGCTATGTAGCCCAACACATTTATAGATGGCAATGTCATATAACAATATCAAAAGGTTGGATGGGGCTGGGGTAAAAGCTCAAGTTAAGAGCACTTGGTGCATAAGCCTGAGGGCCTGCATTGTAGACCATCGGAGTTTGATACCCCAAAGCCCACATAAACAGCTGGGTGTGGCTATTCATGTCTAGACTCCAGTCTTGTGTGGAGTGGAGACCAAGAAGCACTGGTGCCAGGAAAACCTGGAGCTCTATGTTCAGAGACTGTCTCAAGTAAATATGAGAAGGACATTCAGCGTTCTCCTCTGGCCTCTATCCACGTGCTCATTATGGGATGGCATACATTTGCACAAATACATGCATACACCAAACACACACACCACATCACCCCACATACAACAAACAATATGCACACACACATGCATGTGCATGCACACACGTGTGTGCATTTTTTAAAGGCTGAATGTGTCTGCAAATCCTACATAGCTAAGTGCAATGTGTCACTCTGGATTAGGTCCTAGAGCAGAAAAACAACGAAATGGTGTGAATTGAAGTCCCAAGAAAAAAAGTTGCACATGTGCTAAAGATTCTACAAGTTCTGGTGGGCAACCAAGAGCACTGGTTGGTGTATCAGTTACTTACTTGTCGATGGGACAAAATACCTGAACAGTGACAGCTGAAGGAAGTCAAGGGTTTGGTTTGGGGGAAGTCAATCATTGCAGGAAAAGCATGGCAGGAGCAAACAACTCACATCACATCTTCCCATCAGCAGGAAAGAAGTCGAGCCGGAACAGCCAGTGAAACCAGGTGATAAAACGTCAAGGCCCACGCTAATTTCCTCCAGCAAGGTTCTACAACTTTCCAAAATAGTGCCACCAAGTGGGGATCAAGTATTTAAACACATGACGCTATGGGAGCCATTTTACTTTCAGACCACCACAGCTGCAGTAGCATGTATATCTCTGGGGCCTCCCTGACTAACTCACTGGGAGGTTTCCCACCTGGCACTGAGATTTTTCTGTAAGTGCAGCATTATCCACTCCCCGCCCCCTGTTTACTACTGCCCTAACTCTTATTTTTTTAATTGTATTTTTAAATAGCTATCAAGTAGGTTTTAATATGACTTTTTCATACATGTTCAGTTTTTGTTAACCGTAAGGCCTTATCGTTGAAGACACCACAAAACTCAGTTAAGGATAAGGAAAAATGGAGTTGGAACTAAAGTGGAAGCCTTCTCTCTTCTGGCTAGCTGTCACAGTACTGGAACTTGATAATTAGGATGCTAGGAAAGAAAAGTCATCAACAGCTTAGCCAGTTGTGGACCCTGTGAGCTATGCAAGTGACTGGTCAGGCAGGATGTGCCCACTGGTGCCATAGTGGCACGATGGTTATGGGAGCAGCCAGCTGCTCTGTGATCGGATTTAAGGCTCACTTGATGGGAAAGAACCCATGTCTGCTACTGAGACCTGGTGAGCATTGTATGCCTGGAAAGATAATAGGCCTGAAGGGGAAAGCTATGAGTGTTGTTTAGAAAAATGGACATGTTATGTCCACCAAATTTCCCTCTAACTATTTATGTGTACGCCCCTAGATTAATGGTGCTCTCCCCTTTGGTCACAGAAGCTTCCTTTTGCAGATGGTGGTGACTACTGGGGAGAATCAAAACTCATCAAAGTACTGAAAATCAGTGACTGTTGAGTGTCCAGTGCTGAATGAACATCCATATCACTTCCTCCAAGGCTCAGGGAATACTGCAGAGGAAGGGGGCAGAAAGAATGCAAGGGCCAGAGGACGAGGAAGAAGGTTTTGAAATACTGTGTTCCAGACATGAAATCACCATTGCATTCATGACCTTACAATGGCCATCATCACCTACACAAGACCTGCCTGGGGTGGGTTGATTCAGGTGCCCCACCATAAAGTCACGTGTTCTGAATGCTAGGTCCCCATCTGGTATCAACTTGGGAATTGGAGCCTCCTGAAAGGGCAGGCTTCTGGGTGTTACAGCCACTTCCCATTGTAATGTCTGGCATACTCTCCTCATGTTTTTTTCTACCTGGTGCTGGCCAGGAAGTGATGTCCAGCTTCAGCTCATGCTACATTTTCCCTGCTTTCATGGGGCTTCCCCTCGAGTCTGTAAGCCAAAAAAAAAAAAAACTTTTCTCCACAAGCTGCCTTTGGTTGGGTTCTTTTTGCAGCAACACAAAGCTGACTGCAACACCGCCAATACTGGGCCCATCAAGATTACATCATGCATGATGAAGAAGGGAAAAAATATAAAAAGATATCAAAATAGAAGAGACTAGTTGAAAAGGAGGAGTTTAGTGGGATGGGGACAGGAAGCGATTAGGGTCAAAATACTTTAAATACATGTATGAAAAGTCAATAAAAATGTTTCAAGAAGGATTCTACAAGGCTAAAGGACCAAGTAGAACTTCTGTGATTATGGAAAGTGGGAAGCAGGTCCCAGCACATTACCTTGTGCTACCTTTAGCCTTCTTAATAGTCCGTCATTGTCCACCTCTGTTTGCTCGAACACCAATCCTGTGACTATCAGGAAAAATGTTTTGTAACATACAAACATATCCTTAGCTTCGAGAACCCCAAGGCTATGAATATCATCAGATAACAGGGCCCTACAAACTTCCCCACTTTGCTATAACATGCTTACCTAATGTTTCCACCAATGTATTTTTAAAGAGTCATGATTTATGACTTTCTTTGTTCTGTTACTATAAAAACCACATGAAACTGTTACTACACCGGTCCTTGCTATTGAGGGAAACCTCAATGTGTGTTCTAGGGCCATGGTCACTCATTTGACTCCAGAAGAAACTCTCATATGTCCTTTGAAGTGAGAGTTGTGTTTTTGTGTTGATAGCAAGTGAAAAAAAGTAAAAACCCAAATAAAGTCTGTAATATAGAAAATCATAATGAGGCAGTGCTAACTTCTTAGTTTGAACAAATGTACCTCAGAAGGAGGGAGAAGTCAACAGTGACATTGGGTGATGGGTATCAGGGGAGTTTCTGCATTGTGTTTTTAAACTTTTCCATAAAGCTAGAGCATTCCTGAATAACAAGTTTATTTGAGAACAAAAGCCTGGCATGGAAGTACAGCACTGAAAACCAATGAGCTAATGCTGCACCCCCACCTTTCTCACTGCCTCCACCACCATGCTAAGTGCAAGGCCTGTACCCCTCCTGACAGAGGGCTCTTTGTCAGGAAAAGAAATGCTAAAGCAAGGAGGACCAGAACCTCGGCCTAGGCTAGAGCTCCATCCCCTGAAGACCCCTCCTGCTAATGCCAACCAGCCAGGGTAGTCAGCTGACCCCAGCAGAGCCAGCTCATTTGCTGGCCAGTGGACTGCATAGATGGCCTGGAAATGCATCCCAGGAACAATCAGATTGTTCCTTCAAGGACTGAAAATTAAAAGACAAAATCAGCCATGGGTACTCACTGCTGAAGCAGACAGAACCGCCCATGGGAGATAGAGAGGAGCCAGTGGTCAAGGAACTAGGCAGAGCCCAGCTGAACAGGAAGCTCAGCATGGCCACAGCAGGACCACAGAGAGGTGTGTGGAGGAGGGGGACAAGCACCCAGGTGACTAATTCCTGGTGATGATCCTGCCCTGTTGAGACCCAGTGGTCAGCTTGCCTGGATCCCCACACAGAGGAAATCTTATGACAAGCTTCCACCACTTGAATTCGAGACTGCTTCTTGCAACCAAAATAATCCTTAAAATATATATCTGGGCCAGAATGAAACAGTCCTGGCTTATTTAATATCTCTGGTGAATGATGTATGCATGCATGTATTTTGGGATCCTCTACTTCCTTCTTATATGGAACACGACAAGGACATGAGAGGCCAGAGGGCTCTGGGCTCACAGTTATAAGCCCATTCCTGCTTGCTACTCCAGGAAAGTCAAGGCCACTGGGATTCTGCTTTCTTCATCTAATTCAGGTAGAGTCTGTGAAACACTCCAGAGTGCTGTAGACTGCTTTTCTTTACATCAGCCTCTTATTCCCCAAAATCCCCTCCAGAATCCAAGATGACAAAGGTGCCAGTCAGAATAGGAAAGACAGCCTGATGATTTTGACTGTTTCTACACAGCTGGGAGATTCATACTGCCTAGGTCAGATGCACTGAACATCCCATTCACCTCCTTCCAGCTGCATCTTCCAGACCCCTGTGAGGGCCAATTAAAGGATTGGAATCCAAGTGTATTCCAATGCACATTCATCCTGATTTAGAAGTAATATGTATGCATATTTACACAGATAATATTGTTATAATCTTAAAAAAGAACACATTTATTTCCTCCAAAACATCCCCACACAACACAACATCAGTATCTTATACTGAAAAGAAAATCCACAGCCACTTTCTCATGTTTCCATGAAGTCATTATTTAATCCATTCATTAATTCAGTGACTGTACATATTCATTTCACTGTAACCCAATTATTTTGTTCATTAAACATTTTGTGCTGCCAGGGACACCTATAAAATCTAATAAGTGGTTTCCAGAACTACACAACATGTCAATTAAAAATGTTAATTAGATCTAAGTGAACAACATAAGAAATTTAACAAACTGAATGTAGGGAGAGAAAAGGAAGAGAAACAGATCCACAGTTAATCAACAGCCCTTCCTTGCTCTCCTATGATGGACTCTTGATTTTGAAAAATATCAGGTTTGAGTATAAATTCCTGGGTCAAGATTGGGAATATGACATGAATAAAACATAGCCATGACAAGAAGAGTCCATGAATGGTAAACTACCCAAATACAACACCGCTAGAAAAACATGCTATGAGCGAATCACACAGAACCACTGAGGGATCACCAAACAGAACAAAAAGCAGATTAAAGAGGATGAATAATATTCCTCCATCATGCTCAGTATATGCTGTGTTTAATAAAGGCCATACTGATTATTGCACCCAATAGAGAATGAAGCAGTTCCTTTCTCATTGCTGGGAGAAATCAAGCAGCCAGAAGCAGCTTATGGAAGGAAAGGGTTTATTTTTGCATGCAGTTGCAAAGGGAAGTTTCATTAAGGTAGTGAACACATAGCAAGAATAGAAATCAAGGTGTCACATCTCGTCACATCAGCTGTGAGAAAGCAGCAAGAGTGAGCTGGCTGGCCGTCACTGGCAAGAGAGGCTGGATTATAAAATCTCAAATCCTGACCCAAGTGACACACCTCATCAAGCAAGGCTCCACCTCCCTAAGGCTCCACAACTGTCTAAAATTGCCACCAGCTGGGGACCAAATATTCAGATGAGATTGGGCATGTTCAGGATAGGATGGCCATAGATGGGACCAAGTATTCAAAACACATGAGCCTATGGGGGACATTTTATTCAAACCACCACAGAGAACATTCATAAAAGAACTTTAAAAATTAAACCACTAAGGAAGATGAGAAGGTGAAAACTTCATACCTGAGAAGTTACAGAAGATAACTTTGTGTTGTATGAGGTAAGGATGAAGGATTTCACCTGGTAAGGTAGTGCTTGATATTTGTCTCACCCAAAGAAAAGCTAGGCTCATAGTAAGCATAGAGACACAGCTTTGGTTTAGATATAAGAAGGGAAGTATATTTTGGTCGTTGAATATGCCTGTTTGCAAAGAAGCGTAATTGAATAATTATAAGAAAATATTATTGAGGTCTTTAAATCTTTTGGTTTCCTGATGTCTTGGTTGTTATGAAGACCAAGCAAATGAGATGCCTGCTACTAGAAACTTCCAGTTCAGCAATGGTATCACATCTTAAGGGATGAGGAAGGATTAAAACAAACAACCAAGCTCTCTGGATTTTTGGCCTATAAGTCATCAGGCAGAAGAAGTCAACCCAATTGTCTTTTCTAATAGGCTTTGACAATTTCCACATCCAAATTCTACTCCTTTTCCTCTAGGGAACATCTCCTAAGTTATTCAGCATTTCCAGGTTCCTTTACAAACAATGTGGACTAATAACCTACCTTACTCTCTCTAACCTTTTAGGGTTCATGCATCCCTCTCCAGACACATTCCCCAGTTCCCTAGAAAAGTTAAACATCACCTTAATATATGGATCCCAGTGCTTCCAAGTCTATTTCATGAATCTCTAGCATGTCACAGGCTTCAAATCTTACAAAAAAGAAAGATAGAAAGAGAGAAAGAAGACATCTTGCCCCAACAATTCATGCCGGTACATGACTCAAATACAAAATGTTTTACACACACACACACACACACACACACACACACACACACACACACACACATTTTGTTTTCCTCCATTAGTTGTATACTTTTAAAAGTTGTTGCCTTTTAAATTATCAATGTTTAACATTATGTCCTGCCAAAAAGTAGATACCTAGGAAACTAGTGGATTTAGTGAACTTCAGTGAGTTTTCTTAATGAAACCAAAAACAAAAAGAAACAGGCCCCAAATGAAGACAGGATACAAAATGCACAGCACCATTTGCTTCACATGAATCTTTCCTCTTTCCTTGGTTTGCTTCAATGCACATGATTCAGGTAAATGAAGAGCTCCAGTAAAATACTCAAACAACTCCCTCTTCTCAAAGGGAGAAAAGTCAGTACTTGTTGAATGAATAATTCACATGCAAAAATAAAAAAAATATTTAAATTACTACTTCTACTGAGAACCCTTTATCCAAAATACTTGGGACCAAGTGTTTCAGATTTCAGGTATTTTGAGTTTGGGGATTTTTTGCCCATATAAGGCTATAAGTTGAGCATAAAACCCAGGCTCACACAGGGAATCATTTGTTCATCTCCATCTTATGCACATAGCCTGAACATATTGGTATAATCTATTTGGTGTGCATTCTGACTGTCACATGATGTTAGATAGGGAATTTTTCTACTAGTGGTATTCATGTCAGCTCTCAAAAGTTTTGGATTTTGAAGTACTTCTAATTTCCTATTTTTGGATAAGAGCTGCTCAACTTGTACTGATAAACAGCTTAAAGCTGATGAAAGAAAATGTGTTTTCCTCTGCATTAGGCTGTCTTTCTATGAAGCCTCTAGGTCACACTGTTCAATTTATTCACCTCTATTTTCTGTTCTTTCTATTTAGAAAAGTGCCTAAGTCAATGCAACTATAAAATGTGTTCTATCACTGATTATGGAAATCCATAACATCAGAGCTTCTACTCAGACCTCACTTTTAAGCCAAAGCAATAACCTAAGAGTTTGTGTGGTAGCTCTTGCAATTTGAGCTACCACAGGTACAGGCCTCTTAAAGAGGAGCTGTGTGCTCACCATGTTTGCTAACTAAACAAAGGGAAGTTCAGATCACTTACCATCTGCTGAGAAATCTGCATTCCCTTCAAGGATGCCAAACTCCACCATGTTTGCATTTCAGTAAGCTAACCCTTCATTTCCATGAACCAGGATGAAATCAAAACGAAGCTATGCAAAGATGAACAGGCCAAAGAGAGAAAAATCAAAAGCAAATGCCAGAGGAGACAACGGGGAAGCCAAGCCCCACAACAACCAAACCTCACTATGGATTCTGCGAGGGAGGGACACACAAATCCAATCAATAGAAAATACTGTGAAGGGTCCCAGACTTCAATAGCATTGACTCTGACAAGGATTGCCACAGACATGAGTGCATTTCTTACTGGTATATCTGAGATACAGTCATCCCTCCATGTCTATAGGCACTGGTTCTAGGACTTTTATATAAGTCCCTTATATAAAATGGTGCAGCATTTGTATAAAACCTACACAGATCTCCCTGTATACTTAAACCCATTTTATAGATCATTTATAATACCTGATACAACATAAATACTAAATGATTATTTTACTATACTTTTTAGAGAGTGAAGACAAGAAAAAAAAGGTCTGTGCATGTTTGGTACAGATGAAGCTTTTTAAACATTTTCTGTTTACTTTTGATTGAATCCATGGATTTATAACCCAAGGGTATGGATGGGCAACTATATTTCAAATGTGAAGTTTTGTTGGTAGATCCATAGAACATTCACAAAAGCCTAAAGACAATAGCCCAATATATCATTTTGGAAAGAGGTATAAATCAATCTCTAAATATTTGCTATTATAGCCAACTAGAAGGAATGTTCTCACTGGATGGCACACACTCATCCATCGTTTGCTAGCGCTGCGGGTGGGGCCTCAACTATAGGAAATAGAGAGCTGAGGTATTTCTCCAAATTATCCCAACCTAGAGTAACTCCTACCTGATCCAGTCGCTTCTCAGACACAACTCAGGGGCAGCTTGGGTGGACATGGGAGTCAAGAAGGGATGAGTGCAAGCTGTCACCTCCTCTGGGCATGACAGACATCTTCCAAGGCTCCTTCCAGCTCTCTAATTCTAGACTCAGCCTGGATTCAATTTCCATGAAGAGAGAAAAAAGATGCTAATGCCCTAGAAAATAGAAAATCTTAAAAATGTGTTATATACGTGTGTGCACGCGCACGCTCATTGTAAAACCCTAAATTATCTAAGAATATGAAGCAAGGAAAAAATCTCCATTAAATCCTACTATCCAAAGATAAGCCACTCAGCATGTTGGTAAAGTCCTGTTAACATCCATTTAAACATAAACACAATGTCACAAGCTGAGGTCACACAATTACCAGTCATACACTGAAACCCATCAACAAGCAACCACTTTGAAACTGCATATTCATTTTGAAAACAAAAACTAGATTCACCAAATGCAAAATTCTCCTACAATACACAGCAGCTGAGGTCTAGTGCTAGAACGGAGGCTGAGGAGGCCAGTTTCCTAATCCACAAGGAATTTGGTTCCAGTTGGGACAGAATCCAGCCACCTACCCAATGCTCTTACATGAGCAACTGTGCCTTGCCATGTCAAGGAAAGGGAAGAAAATGAAGATGCCAGCACACAGCACGTCTTAGGGTTATAAACAATCTTCACCCTGCTGTGGAATCCAACAAGGTGTACCTTATCGTCTGCACTATAGAAAACAACCTATCTCAGAAGGGAGAAGCAAAGAATGAAAGGCAAGGAGGAAAGAAGGGAGGAAGGAAAACCACACAGATAAAGCACACGACCACCAAGAGGATAGTCTGACACCTCAATAAATATCTCACAGCATCTGCAAATGACTGGATCCCAGGAAAGCAAATACCACCAATCGAGGTAACAAAGACAAGGAGAGAGCCAAGTGCAGGAGGCGGAGGCCTGCCTTGTAGCTCAGCACAGTTTAGTCACGAAGGACACCAGAGGTGCTTTCATCAACCTGAGGTCAAGTCCCGAGCCACGGGATGAGCATTTCCTGCAGATGCAGCTGAGAGTCTATGTTCCTCAGGGACCGTGCATCTTGGAGCTGACTGACAGCTCACTCAGCAGCACATTCCAGATGGTTCTGGCGGAGAGGCTCTCTGTGCTGTGCCTCGGGCCATTTCCTCAAACTGGGAAATGATGTGTGTGCATACCAAGTTTTCCCTTGATCCAAACCAAGCCACCAGGACAACCCTATGGAAGCCTGCAATGTTCCACGTTGCCTTTTACCAGAAAATAAGGCAAAGTCCTAAAAACCATATTCAAAAGGAACAAAGAATAATTGAAGGCCCAGCAATCTGCATATTCATGTACTTTAGGAGAATGCACAATGAGACTGGCAATAGTGAATCTGTAGAGACTATGTATGATGTCTTCACTACCTGAACGAGACACCAGCTGGAACAAGTAGACACCTCTGTTCTTTTTTCTTGTGGGCAGGAGGGCCCATGGCACTGTGAGGTGGGGCCAGGTGGGTAGACTATACTCCAGGAAAGCAGTAAGGGGTTCAAAACTCTCCAGGGCCCAAAACATACACTCCAGAAAGCTCAGGTTCCCCCCACAGGGAACGTCTTTGCTTTGTCTCTGCACAGGCCCAAGACATGACAGTGTGTTTTACTGGCCCACAAAAATCCTAACTCATAGTACATGAACCCAGGCAGCAGTGTCCTCGGGAGAAAGACACATGAAGCAGGGGAAACCATTTTTGGTAGAAAGAGTATTTGAAGTCAATACGCATCTACCTTTCTCTGAACATGCTTGATAACTAATAACAAATTACTGTGAGTTTGTATGAAGATGAGAAAAGCTTGTTTTCTAAACAGACTGTAGACAAAGCATATATACAGCAAGGAAATGAATACACTCAACCAGGAGAGTGCAAATATAACCCCACCTCCAAAACCTAGTAATCCACTAAACTCCGTAATTACTCAGGAATAGATAAGTCATATGAGCAAACAAACTCTAACCTGGAAGATCCTTGCTCACAGGTAAGCCTTTCCAGGAAAGCACAGAATGGCTGAGCAGCTAAGTCCCTGCCCATTACAGGCCCCCT
>PVHP010026360.1:0-24714 GCA_004024765.1 Zapus hudsonius
CAGGTGGTAGGAAGGAAGGAAAGAGATTTTATTCCTCTCGAGAGCTTCCTTATATCCTGCCCCCTACTGAGAGGGCCACCTTCCCCTTTGGAGGAAGGGCTCACTCTGGAGGAGGGACCTCCTACTTTAGTTAATACTTCCTGTAAACAACTAAACAGCTCAAGTTGACAACACAATTTAACCATTACAAGTCCACCGCTTATCAACTTGACATTAAGCCATATCTCCTTTCATCAGACTTAATTTCAAATAAAGATAGGGAAAAGATCATAATTCTACCTAACATGATATAACTATCACACATACATCCAGAAACTCAAAATCCCCCCAACACAAGGCAAGTTCCCTTAACTGTGAGTTCTGTAAAGAACAAGTTACATACTTTTAACATATAATAGCAAAGAGGAAACATTTTCAGATGCTTTGAGGTATAACAAGGAGAGAATACACACACCAAAAAAACTCAACAACCATTAGGCAAACATCAAACATCTGCAGTTCAAGTCCCATATCACAACCAGTGAGTCATTCTCTGATTTTTCTAATTTGACCCCTGCAATTTGGCTAAGTAGCTGCAGAAAACTATTCCTAGCCAATAGCACTCCATGGTAGCCCTTGCACAGTCCTGGTATATCCAAAACACCTTCGGGTCTTTATTGCAAGCTATGATCCATCTTTCCAATGGTTTCACTGGCCGATCAGGGACTTCATGCCCTGTTCTATATACTGCATCTCCTGGAACTGTGTGAACTTCATGACCCATGCCATGCATGCATTTCTCATGCTGTCAAATGTAATACAAAGTATGCAGACACAGCCATGTTGTTAATTCAGAGATGAAATGAACGTTGAAGATCAGGTTCCTTCCTTTCAGTTATCTCCTTCCAAAAGAGTTTCCACAGTCCTTCCTGGGAATAAATACCTCAGGCATCCTTTACATTGTTTTAATTTAAAGCAGTTGGGCCATCATGTTTAGGATTGCTAATGTGTTAACAATAATGGCTTCAGTAATTTAAAGCCTGTCTCTGTGCCAGTAAGTTAAATTTGCTTGAAATTTTCCTGCTTCAAATTTTAATTCTCGGGGGGGTGGTGGAGCAAAATGGTGGATGAGTAACAGCATTGCCAGGACTCTCTCTGTAAAGGTTTGATTTTCCAGCTGGGATCCAAACCCCGGACCCCAGCTGGCCCTGAACCCAATCCCACCCTCTCCCCTGCTCCTGCACCACCAAAGACAGGGATCCCCAGCGGCTCTCTGCTCTGCAGAGGAATGGAGAACCACCCCCTCCCCCACCCCAAGCTCACGCCATTGTCTCCTCCCAGCTGGTTCCCCGCCAGCAGGGTAGCAGGGGAGAAAGTCTAAGCCTGTGAATAATTGAGCAGTCTGACAA
Source organism: Zapus hudsonius (assembly GCA_004024765.1). Lineage (NCBI taxonomy): Eukaryota > Metazoa > Chordata > Mammalia > Rodentia > Dipodidae > Zapus > Zapus hudsonius. The sequence goes on from PVHP010026360.1 coordinate 1,389, forward strand.
CCTCAGGTCCTGGTCACTGGTTCCTCCCTCACTGAGCTGTTGACCAAAGTGACCCATGAGGTTCCAAAAACAAGACAGAATTCTGTCAAAGCCCTTGAATGCCCTCCCCAGACCTGAGGCAAAATCCTGTTTCTGAAGAAACCACAGAATGCCATCAATCAGCATCGAGAGACCCTTCGAGGTCTAGAATGGTAACCAGCCCCCAGATGGCAGTTAGTGCAGTGCTGGAAGGCACTACACAAGCTGCCAGGGGAAGCAGATCAACGACAGCTGGAGTAAACAGACCACTGGCATGAAACACAGTCTGCGGCCATGAGTAGGCTGACCACACCTCTTACTGGGAGAGAATAGCAAACCAAGAAAGTAGCACTTGTGCAATGGAGGAGCCTGGGCCTAGGGGAGACAATAAACAGCTACTAAATTCGGCCAAATATTCCACTCAGTGAGGGGGAACCCTTGATTGGAACTGGGGATTCAGGGAGATATGCACTGGATCCTGTACTCTTGGGCTCCCAAGAAAATATGCACTATGGGAGTGACTGAAGGGGAGGCTCTAGGTAATCTAGAATTGTGTATATTTGTTAACCTACACTGACCTCACTCTCTGATGGAGACTGTGTTTTTATTTTTCAGGATGTATCAAGAGAGCCGTGGCCCATATAACCCTACCAACCGACCACAGGCAGAAAGCTGAGATCCTGGCAAGAGAAGAGCCACCACAGTCATATCGTGGAGGACCCATATGGAACCCTGCAGAGAATGACAGGATGAACAAGGGACCCACAGCCACAGCCATTCAATCAACACAGGATAAGCTAGTGAGACAGAAACCAATGATTCTTGACACAAAAACCCCTAAGCTCAAAACATTAAAGAAGCCTTTGTACTCAACCACTATGACTCAAGGAACTGAGCGGAAGAGGGGGTGGAATGATTGTGAGAGCCATGGTGGGGGAGATTATCAGAGGCATGGCAACCCTCAGTAACAACACACTTGGGTCAGGAGAACCTAGCTGAGTACTAGGCTATCCATGGTCCCCTACCATGAAGACTGATCCAGACGACCCATGGAGGAGGATATCCAGCTGACTAGGGATGGGGGGGGCAATGAGGAATTGGGGATAACAACTCATTTTTGGCCCACTAAACAATGTAACTCATTATGGACAATAAAAAAAGAATAACTTCCATGTGAATACACGACAGGAAGAAAGAAATCTAGTCCAGATGTCTCGTAAATCATTCCAGTTCTTCAGGGCCAAAATTTGGATTGCTCAGACGGCCTTGACAGAAAGCTTGCTCTTGGGAGACCAGAAGGGCTATATGACTTCCCTCTTTTCTAGTCTCTTTGTATTTTTATTTTCCTGATTTATCTTTTGATGTTTAAATAATTTTATACTCCAAGTAAAGACATTTCCGTATTGTAAGCAAAGCACATCATGACAATTCATCCTTGATCAAACTCTCTGGACATGGGGATTGGAATGCGTGCAGGCCTTATTCCAGTAACATGGTTCCAATAAAGTTCTCTGTAATCTCTCCTTCCCCTTAGAAAGTTCATAAGCCAAGCCTAAAAATGCAATTCGCTCATTACTTAGCATTTTAAAATTCTCACCATAACAGTCTTTTAAACTTGGCTTACAGCTCTGGAAGGCATATTTACTTTTAAGTAACAAATTCAAGTCTATTCTGCCAGCACACAATTTCCAGAAGACCAAAATCCGCATGGTCTGATTCATCTCAGTAATGTCACCCCACCCCTGGTACTAAAACTGTCATAGTCAGTAACACACTGCTGGGATGAACCTCCAAACCAGGTACAGTTATGAGAGGAAGGGACTTGTTGAAGTTACAAATCCAGAGAATGTTCCATAATGTCAAAAGAGGTTGGCCCTCTTTTACAGATCCAAGCAGAGAGAGGGTGGTGGTGGAGGGCATCACCACCACACATACACATACACCAGCAAATAGGAAGGAAGAGATGAGATTTTTTTTTCCCTCAAGCTTCCTTTCATCCTGCCTCCTTCTAAGAAGGCCACTTTCCCTCTGGAGGAAGGTCTCACTCTGGAGGATGGACTTCCTCTTTTAATTTATCCTTCCTGTAAACAATTAAACAGCTAGAGTTGACAACAAATTTAACCATCACATCAATCAATGATCCGTAATATAATAAAGGAAAATTTTCATTAGACTTTGCATAGGCCATTTCTTAGTATTCATATTTTTGCATTAGATGTTTAGTTTTCAATGCTTATAAACCCCTAAACAAGAATTCAGATATGTATCTTTATTCATTTCACTTTCACTCATGTCTACTTTAAAATTTGGTTTTGATTAATTAGCACTTTCTACTTCTCTTCACCATAAACTGCCATCTTCGCTCCTCTTCTGCTAATCCACTGTCCACCAGGTCCTATTTTTTTCTTTTTGGTTTGTGAGGTAAGATCTCACTGTAGCCCACTGCCCACCAGGTCCTATTATTTTTTTCTTTTTGGTTTTTGAGGTAGGTTCTCACTCTAGTCCAGGCTGACCTTTAATTCACTATGTAATATAAGGGTGGCTTCAAACTCATGTTAGTCCTCCTACCTCCGCCTCCTTAGTGCTGGGATTAAAGCTGTATGCCATACAGTCTGGCAGGTCTTATTAATTATGTGCAAAATATATTTTATATTTCTCTCCTCCACCAAATTCTCACTCCCATCATTGCCATGGTACAATTTCTTTTTCTCTCTCTCTTTTTTTATTATCCATAATGAGTTACATTATTTAGTGGGCAAACAATGAGTTGTTATCCCCAATTCCCCGATACCCCCCCATCCCCAATAAGCTGGATATCCCACTCCGTGGGTCGTATGGATCAGTCCTTGTGACAGGGGACCATGGATAGCCTAGTATTCAGCCAGGTTCTCTTGGCGCTTGTATGTTGTTACTGAGGGGTGCCATGCCTCTGGATAGTCTCCCCCACCACGGCTCTCACAATCTTTCTGCCCCGTCTTCGTTCCCTGAGTCGTGGTAGATGAGTATCAAGGCTGTTTCAATGTTGTGAGCTTAGGGGTCTTTGTGTCAAAAATCATTGGTTTCTGTCTCACTGACTTATCCTGTGTTGATTGGATGGCTGTGGCTGTGGGTCCCTTGTTCATCCCATCATTCTCTGTAGGGTTCCATATGGATCCTCCACGATATGACTGTGTTGGCTCCTCTCTTGCCAGGATCTCAGCTATTGGCCTACGGTCAGTTGGTAGGGTTAGATGGGCCCCAGCTCTCTCACTGCATCCTGAAAAACACAAATATAACCTCCATCGGAGTGTGAGGTCAGTGTAGATTAACAAATATACACAAATCTGGATTACCTAGATTCTATTTTTAGTAGCCTCCCCGTCAATAACTCCCATAGTGCATCTTGTCTTGGGACCCAAGAGTACGGGATCCAGTGCCTGTCACCCTGCATCCCAAGTTCCAGACAAGGGCTCCCCATCACTAAGTGGAAAATTTGGCCAAATTTGAAAGCTGTTGATTGTCTCCCCCAGGCCCAGGCTTCTTCTTGGTTGGCTGTTGTCTCCCAGTAGGAGGTGTGGTCAGCCTACTCATGGCTGCAGATTGTGTTTCATGTCATTGGCCTCTGGTCGTTGATCAGTTTCCCCTGGCAGCATGTGCAGTGACTTCCAGAACTATACTTCCTGCCTTCTGGGAGCTAGATTCCGTTCCGGACCTTGAAATGTCTCTCAATGCTGATCTATGGAATTATGTGGTTTCTTCAGCAACAGGGTTTTGCCTCAGGCCTGGGGAAGGCACTCAAGAGCTTTGACAGAATTCTGTCTTGTTTTTGGAACCTCATGGGTCGCTTTGGTCAACAGCTCAGTGAGAGAAGGAACCAGTGACTGGGACCAGGGGTTGTCAGACTGATCAAGTATTCACAGGCTTAGACTCTCTCTCCTACTATTCATGACCACTCTTGCCAGTCGATGCCCACTACTTGCTCAATAGGTTACAGTATGCTCATGAGGATTTTATGTTTTGAACCTAATATGGTTTAACCTCATGCACCAAATGCAAAGGTCCCTCAGTTCTTTAGGCATAAATTACTCAAAAATAAAGCAGATATAGATGCCAACACAATCATAGTAGGTGACTTTAACACTCCACTGTCATCCCTAGACAGATCGTACAAACAACAGACAAGCAGGGAAATCAAGCTTCTAAATGGCATCATAGATAAACTAGGGATAACAGACATCTACAGAACATTCCACCCCAAGGACACAGAGTACACATTCTTCTCAGCAGCACATGGAACTTTCTCCAAAATTGACCTTCTATTGGACCATAAATCATGCCTCAGCAGATTCAGAAAGATCAATGTAATCCCATGCATCATATCAGATCACAACACATTAAAGCTAGAAATTAATAATGGGAAAGGATCCAAAAAATTCAACAGATATTGGCGACTGAACAACTCCATCCTAAACAATGAATGGATCAAACAAGAAATCAGACAGGAAATCCAGAACTTCATAGAAACAAATGATAATGAGGACACAAACTTTCAGAACTTGTGGGAAACAATGAAGGCAGTTCTAAGGGGGAAATTCATTGCACTAAATGCCTTCATAACAACGACAGAGAAGTCTCAAATCAACCAACTATCCTCACACCTAAGGTCATTAGAACAGATGGAAATATCCAACCCTAGGAGCTCAAGACTCAAGGAAATAATTAAGATCAGAGCTGAGATTAATGACTTGGAAACAAAACAATTGAAAAAATAGACAAATCAAAGAGTTGGTTCTTTGAAAAAGTCAATAAGATCGACAAATCCCTGGTCAACTTAATCAAATGAAAAACTGAGAAGGCCCAAATTAACAAAATAAAAAATGACAAGGGTGAGATCACAACAGATCCTGAAGAGATTGGAAGAATCATCAGGTCATACTTCCAAAACCTCTACTCCGCAAAATTAGAGAACCTGGAAGAAATGGATAAATTCCTGGATACCTACCAACAACCAATGCTAAAACCAGAGCAGGTAAAGATCCTAAACAATCTGATTAAAATCACAGAGATTGAATCAGCAATCAAGAACCTCCCCAAATGGAAAAGCCCAGGTCCAGATGGTTTCTCAGCTGAATTCTACCAAACCTTCATCATAGAACTGAAACCTCTCTTTCTGAAGCTTGTCAGGGGCATAGAAAAAGAGGGTAGGCTCCCAAACTCCTTCTATGAAGCTACCATCACCCTAATTCCCAAACCAGGCAAGGATATAACAAAAAAAGAAAACTACAGACCCATATCCCTGATGAACTTGCATGTAAAAATCCTAAACAAAGTCCTAGCAAACCGAATACAAACCCACATCAAGACTATAATTCACCCTGACCAAGTCGGCTTCATCCCCGGGATGCAGGGTTGGTTCAACATACGCAAGTCGATAAATATAATTCACCGCATTAACAAACTCAATTGTAAAAACCACATGGTCATCTCAATTGATTCTGAGAAGGCTTTTGACAAAATTCATCACCACTTCATGTTCAAAACCCTGGAAAGAATAGGCATAGATGGCCTATACCTCAACATGATAAAATCAATATACAGATCTAAAGCAGAAATCATCCTCAATGGAAAACAACTCAAGGAGTTCCTGCTTAACTCAGGAACAAGACAGGGGTGTCCACTCTCACCACTGCCATGGTTCAATTTCTATTTTGCTTCATATTAAACAAAAGGAAGTTGTGACCCATAGCAGGCAAGCGCCTTAACTGCTGAGCCATCTCTCTAGCCCATTACTACTAGAATTTTAAACTTTGAATAAAAAACCCCCACTATTTTCAGGCTACTGGTAGGAAGCATTCCACGGGGAAGCATGCTCCCTGAGGGCAGGTAGATTCAAGGAAAGCAAGCTTGCTGGGGGCAATTAGGCTCAGGTGAACTTACAGAATGGCCCTGGCCAGTTCTAATGACTGACACCTCTGGCCACCTCTATAATCCCCTGTTCCTGCCTCAATGTCCTCCAAAAGTTTGGGAATTGTGCTTTTAGGGTGCCAATGTGTTTGGGGCCTCTGCTTTATGGGCACCAGTGTGTTTGTTGCTGGTATGCTCCAGGTGGGTAAGGGGCTTTACATGTATGGGGCTCAAGCATTTGGGTCACCAATGTTTTGGTACTAGTATGCTCCAGGCTGGGGAACAGAGTGGCATGTTTTGGGCCTGTACTCTAGGAGTGACAGAGTCTACAAGGCCTGTGCACCTCAGAGAGGTGAGGGGCCCAGTGTGTTTGGTGCTGTGTGTGCATCAAAGGCATTGAAAGACATGGTGAGTTAAGGACTTGTTCTTTGTGGCACCAGTTTATTAGAAGCCTGTGCACCCCTGGGTCATGAGGGTCATGATGTATTTGAGGACTGTGCACCTACTTTGTACTGCCCTCCTCTAACCATGTTTCTAGTATCTGCCACCAGCCCAGAGTGGCTGGTGCATATGTAACCAACATTACCTGCACATTTGTGAATATAATGATATCCCACTCCAATCCTGTTGAAACCCAAAATAACACTCACTGAAGACCTTATGAGGACCAATACTTGCTCCCTCCTTTAGAAAATTAAACTTTTATCCCAATATGGGTCCCAATGCTAAAAGGACACAACACAGCAAGCTGAGAACTCCCCACCAGTGGAAGTCACCACTGAAATTATAGGAGAAAACACAGAAATACAAACCAAAATGAGAGCACAATAAACTCAGAAAAAAATTGCAAGAAGACCAAGACCAAGATAATGGCTGAACTAGAAGCAGTCAGCAAACACATTAATGAAGTGGAACAGACTCACATCATACAGTATACAACTTTCATCACTAGGCTTAACTGAATTGAGAAAAAAACAGAGTGACCCCAAAAGAGAGATAAATGAAAGTAAATCAACATCTAGAAGATCGTAATTATCAGCTGACTAAGCTTAATGAAAACATGATCAAATGTAAGAATGAATTTTAGGAAGCATTATGAAAATCAAACTGTGACCTAAAAACTGGAGAGCATCAAAGAGATGGATGCAGAAAAATGAAACAGAAAAAAACAGCTATTTGAAGCCTCTCTAGAATTCCTCACTACCAGAGTTAATAATGTGGAAGCCAAAACCTCAGACCTGGAAGACTTACATGACAGAAGAAATTGATTGGAATTCTGAAAACTTTGATAAGTTCAAAATTTCTTGTGAACAAAATATGAGAGAAATATGAGACACCGTAAACCGACCAAAAATCTGGATTATGGGGATACCAGACAGGGAAGAAGTGCAGACCAAAGGCATAGTGAACATATTCAGCAAAATTATTAAAGAAAAATTTCCTAATCTTGCAAAAGGGAGGCACATCTGGATACAAGCTCACAAAACACCAAAGAGAGACTTCCAAAGAACAAACTCTCTAAGACACATCATAGTTAAAATTATAAACTTTGAAAGCAAAGAAGGAGTGCTAAATGCAGTAATAGAGAAACAATTCATCACATACAAAGGCAATTCCATCAGAGTTACCTCAGATTTTTCAATGGAAACAATGAAAGCCAGAATGGAGTACTTCAAAGTCTAAAAACTATAGCTATCAACCCAAAATACTTTACTCAACAAAAGTATCCCTCATAGTAGATGGAGAAAGGAAAATTTTCCACGAAAAAAGTCAGCTCAATGGTTATATGACCACAAAGCCAAACCTACAGAGAATACTCCAGGAAATATTCCACACAGAAGAGTCAAGCAACAAACCTCAAGAGGCCACTAGAGAATGAGCATGATAACTAAAATTAGAGTACTCATAATAATGTACCATGCATCAATCCCCATAAAATTTCTACCATGATAGGGATTAAATCAAACCTCACAGTTATAACTTTGAATATTAATGCACTTAATTCTCCCATAAAAGATTCAAGTTAACAGGGTGGATCAGAAAAATATACCCTTCCATCTGCTGCCTTCAAGAAACTCATTTCATTTCTAAAGACAGACACCTCCTCAGGGTAAAAGGATGGAAAATGATTTTCCAAGCAAATGTAAATAAAAGAGAAATCAGTATGGCAACAATAATACTTGACAAAATAGACTTTAAACCAAAAGTGATGCAAAAGGACAAAGAAAGCCATTTCTTACTCATCAAGGGAATGATTGAACAAGAGGGTATTGTTATCATAAACATATATGCACCAAACACAGGTGGACCACATTTAATAAAGCAAAGCTTACATGATAATAAATCAGAAATAAACTCCAAATCAATCATAGTAGAAGACTTTAATACTACACTGTCATCATTAATCAGATCATTCAAGCAGAAAATCAGCAGGGAAAAAAAATAGATATTAACAACACCTTGGAACAAATAGACCTGACATGTTTCTATAGAACATTCCATCCCCATGCTAAAGAATTCACATTCTTCTCAGTAGCCCATGGAACCTTCTCCAAAATAGACCACATATTAGGACATAAAACATGCCTACATAAACTAAGGAAAACTGATGTAACTCCCTGCATCATATCAGACCACACTCATTAAAGGTAGAAATTAACAAGAGAAACAACAGAAACTATACCAGTTCTTGGGGACTGAACAATATTCAATTAAACAATGAATGGTTCATGAAAAAAACAAAAGGGAAATTGCAAAATTTCTTGAACAAAATGAAAATGAAAACGTAACATATCAAACTTTTGCAACAAAAATGAAGGCAGTCACTTGAGGAAAATTTAGAGCACTCAATGTCTTCATAAGAAAGATTGAGATCTCAAATAATTATCCAACAAAAGGTGTTGGAAAAAAACAGAACATTCCAGCTCTAGGAGCTCCAGACAGAAAGAAATAATTAAGATCAGAGCAGAGATTAATGAATTGCAAAAAATGAAAAGAAAATTTATGAAATGAAAAGCTAGTTCTTTGAAAAATTAAACAAGATTGATGAACTCCTGGACAATTTGGCCAAGCTAAAAAATAGAAGTCTCAAATTAACAGTTAGAAATGAAAAGGGAGCAGTCACAACAGACACCAATAAAAATCAAAGAATCATCAGGACATATTTCCAAAACCTCTACTCTACAAAAATGGATAACCTGGAAGAAATAGATGAATTTCTACATACATATCACCTTCAAAAACTAAAACCAGAACAGATAAATTTCCTAATCAAACCTATTATTTCCATTGAGATTGAAAATATAATAAAAACCTCCCCAAAAGGAAAATTCCAGGATCTGATTGATTCTCAGCCAAATTCTACCAAATCTTCAAATCAGAATTGAAACCACTTTTTCACAAGGTTTTTCACATAATTGGAAAACAGGGATGCTCTCTAATTCCTTTTATGCAGCCAGCTAGCATCACACTAATAACAAAACGACTGAGCAATTTCCTCAGCCTCTAACCTATTCAATGAAAATTTTCATACATGTTTTATATTTTGGTCACAATCACCTCCCATTACTTTTCTTTGTTCACTTGCTCCTTCCAATGAACCCCTCCTTTCAAAATATTTCCTTTTATATTTTGCTGTCTTTTTTTGGCCTTTCTACATCATCCATGGTGGTATGCTATTGTAGTCATTTCCATGTTGCTTTGATGAACATCCAAACCAGACTCAGTTTATGGGAGGAAGGGGTTTATTTCAAGGTTACAGATCCTGATGAAGTTCTATCAATGGCAGAAGCTGGCTCCCTTTCACAAATCCAAGCAGAGAGAGAAAAACTGCAGCAAGTAAAACACCAGGACCAAAACACAAAAACCCACCGGAGCACAAACCTGTTGTCTACACCTTTGGTGGAATCAAACCTGCCCCCAAATACACCTTTGGGTTGGATCCCAGGAATCACCCTCAGTGACTCCTCCTCCAGCCAGGTGGCTGGAGACCTGAGTTACAAGCTTAATAAAACACCCAAGTCGTTGGGGGACATATTTTCACATTCAGATTACTATACATGCTAATGGGCCCAGGTTATTACAGCTGCTGTGTGTTCATGAATGTAATGGCTCATTTTGTGTCCAGAAGATATTACAAAGCACTTCTCTCCATGCTCTGATTCTTACATTCTTTCTGCCACCCCTTTTGTAATGTTCCCTGAACCTTGGAGTGTGTGATATAAATGTATTACTTAGTGCTGTGCACTCAACTTTTCCTTCTTCTCAGCATTGTGATGAGTTTCAAGTCTCCCCAGTAGTAACCATCATCTCCAAAAAGAAGCTTCTCTACACAAAAATGAAAGTAGCACTAATTTATAGGCATAAACAAAGTAATATTTAAAGGGCAATCTGATGGGCATAATATACCAATTTAGCCAATCAACAGCAGTAGCTTCCCTCCTAGGACCCATGACATAGGCTTTTGTCTAGGTTTTCAGGCATGAATTCCCTTCGGTGGAATTGGCCTCAAATTCAATCAGAGAGCAGTTGATTATTCTCTTAATAGTCATAACACTGCTATACCAGTGGTCACATGTTACCTGGATGGTTGGGTGTGTATCATGCAGAGTCCACCACTGGGTAACACTATTGATGACTTTTGTCCCCAGAACACCCAGTCTAGCATTTTCTAGCACTTTGGCAGATAGCCAGCTGGGCGGAGGCTTCCAGCTCATTTCCAGCTGATTTCTCAGTGTCCCGCAACAGATGCATGTGGAGTCTTCATCAATAGGGTCTTTCCATCACTACTAGAATTTTTAAAATATACCTTATTTATTTAGGAGAGACAGAGAGTGAGCATGAGCAGACCAAGGGCTCCTGCCACTGCAAATAAACTCCAGAGGCATGTGCCAATTTGCTCATCTGGCTTTACGTGGGTACTGGGGAATCAAATTCTGGTCATCAGGCCTTACAAACAAGTGCCTTTAACTGCTGAGCCATATCTGCAGCCCCTAGAACTTTTTATAGCATAGTAGCATTAGTATTTTAGTCCCTAGCAGCTCTCTGCACAGTAAAAGGCATTTTAAAATTTAGTGCAATGAATTGTGCCTGAATATGACAGTCCTGCAGAACAACCACTAGATGGCAGAAAAGCCTGTAATAAAATCAATTCTTCACAGAAACTGGCAAAGCACAGAACATCACACCCATTTGTTGCCTTTGTTGTACACCACATTGTTGCCAACAACAAATCATCATCTTTAACATTTATAGCAAAAGGTACATCAAAGGCAGTTCACCAAGAGGCCTGGGATGCTGTATATCAAGCGCAATTCAGAACTGAGTTTCAGAAAATTGATACTAGAGATTTTAGAAATTATGTCAAAATATTCTGCAAATATTGTCATTGAAACTAAAGCCAGCGGCCACCAACCCACATTTACGTAAGCAGTCTTTCCAAAGGCTCATTGCAGGAAAGATGGAACGTTTACATGTCTTTGTGGACTCTCAGCTCCACAAAGCTGAGTGTTAATGCCCCATGAAGATACTGTGAAGTATTTCTTAAGAATTGGTGCTTTCCTATACTGTTTGGTATGGGGCAAAATCTGCAGGTTTTGAGACTGTCCCCAAATGGGGGTAGAACACATATATATATAAACCTATAAATAGGTTTATAGGTAATAATGTGATTACTGGGTATATTGTCCTCTTTGGGGAGTTTCCCTGACTCATCTTCAAATATGTATTTGGCAATCTTTCTCCTTTGAGAAAAAGGGATCCATCCTTTTTCTTTTCCACAGTCCTTAGGGTATTTTTCCCTCCACAATTCTACTTTCTGACACCATTACATCAGTGTCACTTCCCATCACATTCTTTTCAGCATAATTTCCCAGTAGGGGGCTGGAAAGATAGCACACCAGTTAAAGGCACTTGCTTGTAAAGCCTGATGGCTCAGGGTTTGATTCCTCAGTACCCAAATAAAACCAGATAGACAAAGTAGCACATGTGTCAGGAGTTCACTTGCAGTGGCAAGAGGCCTGGAGCAACCTTACACTCTTTTTGTCTACCTCTTTCTCTCTCTCTCTCTCTCTCTCTCTCTCAAATAAGTAAATTTAAAAAATATTTATAAAAAATCTCAGTGGGGAGGATGGTGTAAATCTCAGGAATACTCCTATCTCTAGATACCTTATAGGTCCTTTGACTGTTAGCTGTGTCTAATACCCTTAAACGCCCCTAGACTCCCTTTCTTTCTGCACCCCTGTCTTGTTCCCATTCTCTCTCTTTCTTTTATCTTCTCTCTCTTTAAAATTTGACTTATTTCTTTTTCTACAATGTCGTGGGATCTTAGCCATATAACAAAAACATGCAGGAGGAATTTTCTCGCATACTAAATATAAGCATGTGATGTATTGGTAGGATTTTTTCCCTTAAAAACAATGCTTAAGCAGTGCTATCATTGACCAAAGCATTCATGGAATGCATAGCACAGCTGAAGTGCAACGACCTACCTCAGATCACCCCCAAATCACGAGATGAAAAATGATTTTTATTCCAGCCTCTTTATTATTATTTTTTTCTTGGCACGATTTCTTTGCAGGTGGAGGAAATTTGAAGTGCCCCATCACTGCTCAAACCTCCTCCTGAGATTTAAACTTACTTCAGTGTAATGTAATGTAGTGTCATGTAATGGCAGTCGAATTCATTTTCTCCCACAGAGAGCAGCAAGTGAGAAGGAGCAGGAAGGAACAATTGGGTTACCCTCTTTGTGACCACGGGTTGCTCCAGCGCCTTAATCACTAAACAAATGTACCCCCTCCTATAGTAAAACAAATGAGTTAAAAGCCATCCCTAACGCACTATGATCCTTAATAGAGAGTACAAGGAATATCAACTCTTTCTAAGCATGCTTCTGTATTCTCTAGGGGCAACGTGAATCTGGCTATTTCCATTTTGGAACACACCAAGTGTAGCAGGACATTCTATTCTGTACCTGTGTGCCCGCTGGCTGGCACAACGTGTTCGTGTAACTACAGCCATCTGGATTTGCTTCTCAGAACGACTGATGGAGATTGGCCAGCACGTGGGAGAAGTTGTAGCCTTGTGATCTGCCTTTCAGCCTCCTAGCCAAGCTACCTCCCAGATGCCTTATATAATGTGATCTTTTTGCTGATGGGCTCCCTCCCTCCGCTCAGGGGTTCCAGGGTGGGCTCTGCAAAACTTGTGCATGGTCCCTGTGAGTGCCAGGCTCAGACAGCTCATGTTTGTTTTTCTACCTCTCGTGCACCAAGGGGTTAAACTGAGACTCGCTAAGGGGATAAGTGTGGGTGCCTGGTAAAGCGAGTAATGAACTGGATAAATGATGGAGGCAGGCCGTTGAGGTGGTCCGAGTGAGAGTCACGTGTGAGTAGGGAAGAGAGAAAGGAAAATAGGGAAAGTCATTAGCAGAGAAAAGGAGCCTGCTACCAGCCAGTTGGCCATAGATTATTGGCATGCATCCCTTATCATATGTGAGCAGGAAGCAGAGACCAGAGTCCTGGTGAATGGAACGCCCCAGGGAGGAATGGGCTTGCTCTCCTTGTCCTTTCAATTGAGGTACTCAAAGTAAGGATGGAGGCACGTGACAATGTGCCGGGGCTTTGACAAGAAGCCCCAAAGTAAAAGCCAAGATTATCATCTGATGGTTTGTTGTGGAAGGAATAGCTTATTGTACTGTATTTTAAAAAAGAAAGAAAGACATTTCATTTGCTTTTAAGCCAAAATACTTTAAAAGTATTTTAAAAAATACTGTAAGGCTGGGCGAGGTGGATCACACCTTACTCTCGGCAAACTGAGGCAGAATAGCTATATAGTGAATTCAGACCAGTCTGAGCTACAGCGTGTGACCTGTAAACCCTCCCTCCCCCAAGTATCTTTATTTGCTTAGGAATTCTTATCATCTATCTTCCCAAGTTGAGCGGACTGGATGCTGCTTTTGACTGTTTTAGTAAGAGTTTTAAGCTAGAATCTTTACACTGCCACCCCTTTATTTCCACTTTTTCATAAATGTACTCAGCAACAAGGTATTTCGAGAGTTCCCAAGAAACAGTGCTTTGAGTTTCTCTTATGAAAATCTCCATGACAGCTTACACAGCTCTCTGTGGGTTCTTCATAACCTCCAACTTATGACTATACAGTTACATTAATGAGTTCTCTATAGATCTTCACTTCAACAATAAAAAAGTCTTTTTGGTATGATAATTTTGTTTACTTCTCCCGAGAGCCAGTTGTTAACAACATTGACCGTCAGAGGGCCCGCGTTCACAGGAAATGTACTAGTTCTTTGCTCTGGCAGATTTGCAGGATGGAAGAAACAGGTTTTATTCCGAGGCATTTTCAGTTCAAATTCGAGTTCTAGAACTTTGATTTATTATTAGCTTGTTCTTTTACTTGGGTGGAAAGGGAGAGAGAAAAACAGGTCTGTCTGCTAACCGTGTGTTCTACCCCCATTTGGGGACAGTCTCAAAAACCATAAAGTTCTCAAGAAAATCAAGCCGAGCCCGATTGTGTATGGATCTGAGAACACGGGCTCCGGCTTCCCTAATATGACAAATCGCCTTAAGTTACTCAAGGAATCACAAAGGATTCACACCCATCCCTTCCTCCCTGGAGCTTTGTGCTTCTGCAAGTGATTTGCAATCCCAGACAATGATTATATAACAACGAAGCAGAAATCTGAGCTTCCCGCTTGTTATTTCTTTCGGAGAAAAGACATTAAAAGATTTTAAAGATCTTCTATTATAGCACCATCCTAAATGCCTGCAAGAAAGACAGTTCTGACAATCGTTTAGCATGGTGGGGCATTGGAGCCCATTGAAATTTGCATCTGTGCTAGGAACTTTGTTCACCTGCATTGGCCCAAGGAGGGGGGGGGGGGTTGAATGAAAAGATGCAATCTGGTTTGGTGAATGGAAAAGTAACAGACCTGAAGTCTGGGAAGCAGGAGCCCTTTCTGGCTGATTTCTCTAGCTGACTAGCAAGCTGCACGTCCTTGAGGTCTTGCCTTCTCTGGCCATCAGTTCTGCAAGCTGGTGATTATATGATCCAAATTCCTTTTAATGTAGCAAGCCATGCTTCTCTCAAGAATAAATGTTGAATGACATTATTAATTTGACATCTTCTCCCCTTTCCCCCAGATGCAGCAGCAATCAATAGCAAGGCAATCATTGTTCAGGATATTATAATATTTCAAATAGCTCTGAAGTACTGTGTACTTCATATTTATGAAGATAGCCTCATTATTTAGCAGTAATTTCTTTAGTGCTTTTATAGTAATTACTCCACAGCAATTCTCTCTGGTGAACTCTAGATATGTACTAAATTATGGTAAACCATCATCTGGGGATTTTATTTATTTATTTTGAGACCGGATCTCTCTTAAGTAGCTCATGCTGGCCTGAATGTTGTGATTCTCCTGCCTCAGCCTTCTAAGTTACAGGGTTATAGGTCTGTGCCACATCACCTGGCATGGCTTTTTAAAAAATAAATATTATTTATTTATTTATTTATTTATTTATTTATTTATTTGATACAGAGAGAAAGAAAGCAAGAGCGAGAGGGGAGAGACAGAGAGACAGAGAGACAGAGAGAGAGAGAGAGAGAAAGAGAGAGAGAGAGAGAGAGGATGAATGGGACTTCTAGGGCATCTAGCTGCTGTGAATGAACTCCAGATGTATGCACCTCTTTTGTGCATCTGTTCTTATGTTGGACATTAATTATTGGCTCTGCTACTGAGGGCACGGAGAATACAGGGTTATGAGGAGGTGAAACCCTGGTGATCCGGTAGGCGTTTCCCAGCTCTACCTACCCTAACTCCCACCCCCATGTGCTGGCCACTGAAACCAACATTCCCTATCTCAGCAGGACTGGCATTGAATATCAAAAAAACTTCCTTGTACCCATCCCCACTGACCAGACTGTATTTCCCGCCACTCATGAGGTGTTCCCAGGTTGTCCCCACCCGCCTGTCCCACCCACCTATCTCTGTGCAGGCTGCCAACTCCCCACCTCCATCAACCAATCACCTTGTCCCTTCCCCATTTCCCATGCCCCGACCCCCTTTTTCCCTATATAGTGTAGGTCCCCCAATTGAATAAAGAACCACGTGGATATACAATACGCATCTGCTCTCCTCTGTGTCCCGCCAGATCCCCCCCCACGAGATCCCCCCAGCTCTGTGGGCCCCAGCCCTGAGACAGCAGACAGCGGACACCCTGGCTCCTGGTTCCCGCCTTTTCTCTCTCTCTGTTCCCTCCTCTGATGGCCCACTGCGCCCGTGGAGGAGAGAACCACAGCCTTAGGTAGGTACTGGGGAATTAAACCCAGGTAGTTAGGTTTTGTAGGCAAGTGCCTTATCTCCTGAGTTATCTCCAGTCCTGACATGGCTTTTGATGCTTAAACTGCAAGAGTCTTTTAGGGCAATATTGAGAAATAATTAGCTAATTGAAAGACCATGCATATAGTAAACTTATTGTATGGGAGCTCTTTAGTAGAATTCATGTTTATCATTACTACTAAACATCAAATCTATACAACTGATTCAAGAGGGTTTTTCTAAAACCTCAAAGAAATGTGTAGTGTTTATCTCTCTTGGTTAAATGTTTAATAATTTAGGATCTTCAGATTTACAAAATCTTAAAGGGATGTAAAGAGGACTTTTGAAACACTACCATGTTTTTGAAAATGATGTCATTTTGTTCTCCAAAGGTGAAATTTGTGGGTTGTTGGAATATCTCAGTCTTTGTGGCTCACAGAGGCAGCATGGAAGACATTTTGTTGTTGTATGGAATGGCCAAAAGCAGGGTAAAACAGATCAAAAAAAGGGAAACTACAAAAACCTAGGTTTGGGCTTCCGGTTCATGATGGCAAACTAGAAGCCACGTGGTGTCCCCGGGGGAACAGAGGTTAGGGTTTTTAGCTGTGATCCAGGCCATGGACGCAAGCAATACCCAGGACCTCAACTTTGGATATTTTCCAGCAACAGATTCTACTTATTGGAACCCACATCAAACATAAGGGCACGCAAGAGGCAGTGAGTACAGGAACAGCCCAGCCATCTCTGAGCCGCCCGCCTACCCGCCACCCTAGGGTCCTAGCCAGCCGGATTTCTGCCACCCCGGGGCCTGAGCTGGCCACCTTCTTGCCACCCTGGGGCCCGAGCGGCCCGCCTTCCTGCCACCCCGGGGCTGTGACGCCGGCCTTCCCGTGCCGGCTGCCTTTCCACCACCCTGGGGCCAGAGCCACCTGCTTTCCCGCCACCCTGGGGCCATGCCGGCCGGCCGCCTTCCCTCCACCCTGGGGCCTGAGCTGGCACCTTCAGCCACCCCAGGGCCCAAGCCACCTGACTTCCCGCCACCCCAGGACCAGTGCCAGCCGGCTTCCCGCCACACAGTGGCCAGAGCCGCCTGCCTTCCCGCCACCCCAGGGCCCGAGCTGTCCGCCTTCTCGCCACCCTGGGGCCCAAGCTGCCCTCCTTCTCGCCACCCCGGGGCCTAAGCTGCCCGCCTTCCTGCCACCCCGGGCCCCGAACCATCAGCCTTCCTGCCACCTTGGGGCCTGTAACGGCCACCTTCCCACCACCCCGGGACTCGAGACGGCCACCTTCCCAACACCCTGGGGCCTGAGCCAGCAGCCTTCAGCCACCCCGGGGCCAGTGCCGCCCGCCTACCCGCCACCCCGGGGCCGAGCCAGCACCTTCCCACCACCCCAGGGCCCAAGCTGCCCGCCTTCCCGCCACCCTGGGACCTGTGCCGGCCACCAAACCACCCAGTGGCCGGAGCCGCCTGCCTTCCCGCCAAACCAGGGCCCGAGCTGCCCGCCTTCTTGCCACCATGGGGCCCAAGTTGCCCTCCTTCTCACCACCCCTGGGTCTGAGCCGCCCACCTTCCTGCCAACCGGGGGCCCTGAGTCATCCGCATTCCTGCTACCTCGGGACTTGTGCTGGCCGCCTTCCCACAACCCCGGGAATCGAGCAGGCCACCTTCCAACCACAACAGGGCCTGAGCAGCCCACCTTCCTGCCACCCCAGGACCCGAGCCGACCGCCTTCCCACCACCCAGGGGACAGAGCTGTTGGACCCCCGCACCCGAGCCGGCAGGATTCCCGCAACGATGGGGCCTGAGCAGCCCACCTTCCCGCCACCCTGGGGCCCAAGCCGGCAACATTCCTGCCCATCTGGGGCCTGAGCCGGCCACCTTCCCACCACCCAGACCTGGCTGCTTTCCTGCCCAGGGACCCGGCAGATTTTCCCCCTGAGTTGGGCATCTTTGCTGTTATGGGTCCAGTCTCTTTCACACCTGGAGAACTGGCTCCTCTCCCACCCCAGACAGGGCTGCTTTCCCGCACCGGGTCCCAGCTGCTATCCCATCCAGGACTGGATGCTTTTTCTGCCTGGGACCAGCTACTATTCAACTTCAGACCTGGCTGCTTTCCCACCCCTGGAACCGGCTGCTTTCCCACTCTGTGATGGTTACCTTTTACACCCAGGCCAGCTGTACCTTTCCAGTGTTCAGATATCTCGAAGGCATTCCACCAACCACCTCAAGTGGAATCAAAATGGGCAGACCTCAATGCAAGAATATTACACCAGCTGAGGAAAGCATGCCAAATGACAACAACAATGCAACTAAAGGGAGAGAGCAGAGGCAGGCCCAGGAAGACATGACACTGAACCCTGATCATACTAGCACAGATCATCAGGAGAACTTAATGTTGGTCATGCAATAAAAGACAGACCAACATATTGAAAGGGTAGAAAGTCATCTTATTAGCTTTGCCACCAGCCTTAATATAATGGAGGAGAACCAAATGGACATCAGAAGAGATATATCAGAACTAAAGGCAAGCCAGCAAACTGAAGGTATCAAAAACCAGCTTTCCAAATTAACCGAAGACATCTGCAAATATAAGAATGACTGTCAGGTAGAAGTAATGAAATTAAACCTTGAAATGAAATCACATCTCAACAGGATGATAAAAGCAACCCAAAAAGAAGATGCAGAAAACAAAAACCATATTGAAATAATAAAAAAAAAATCCCTAGAATCCCTTTACAACAGGAATAATCACTGGGAAAACAGAACCTCAGACATGGAAGACAGAACAGAGGAGAATTCAAGGGAAATCAGAACCTTGACAAAATTCAAAAGAGCAAGTGAACAAGACTCAAGGGAATTGTGGGATACCATAAAAAGACCTAATCTCAGCATCATGGGTATCCCAGAAGGAGAAAAAAACCAACTAGAGGCATAGAAAATATTTTAAATAGAATCATTCAAGAAAACATCCCTTACTTGGCAAGAGATAGTCCTGGACAGCTAAGAGAGATATAGAGGAACCGAAACAAATTGGACCAAAGGAGGAACACCCCAACATATTTTAGTTACAATGCCAAACATTGAGGATAAAGAGAGAGTCCTTAGAGCAACGAGCGAAAGGAAACTCACATATAAAGGAAAACCCATCAGAATCACAGACTTCTCCATAGAAACTTTAGAAGTCAGGAGAGCTTGGAACAAAGCGATTCTAGACCTAAAGAAGAACGGATTCCAACCTAGACTACTCTACCCAGCAAACTTATCCATCATAATTGATGGAGGAATTAAAGTATTCCATGAGACTAATTAGCTTTACAATTACTTAAGCACAAAGCCAAACCTTCAAAAGATACTTCATGAGATATCCTAGGCAGATGAAACAAGCAACAGACCTAGGAAAAGAACAGAGAACAAGCAAAGTAACACAAAAGAGATAGCATCAACAGCTCAGACACCAAACTCTATATTCTCTACAACATGGCAAACCTCACAGTTATAACTTTGAATGTAAATGGACTCAACTCTCCTGTAAAAAGACACAGGATAGCAGGTTGGATCAGGAAAATGGACCCTTCCATCTGTTGCCTTCAAGAAACACACCTTGGAAGATGGCTGACTAGCAGACACGCCACACATCACGGGAAATAAGGGACAGGGTTTTCAGTAGGGATCCAGATCGTGGACACAAGCTGCAACTGCCCGCTGAATACCAGGCACCTCCAAGCACAGGATCCGTACGACTGGAAGCCACCAGCATTGTCCAGTGCTCACAGGAGGGAGTGAGTCTTCCAGGCAGGCAGGGTATCACTAACCAATGTAGTGAAAGATTTATATAAGGAAAATATTGAAAAACTCTAGAGGGAAATTGAGGACGGAAAGATATTCCATGCTCATGGATAGGGAGAATCAATATAATAAAAATGGCAATCCTGCCAAAAGCAATCTACAGATTCAATGCAATGCCAATAAAAATCCCAACCTCCTTCACAGACATAGATAAAATAATCTCCAAATTTATTTGGAAGGGTAAGAGACCTAGAATACCTAAAACTATTTTGAGTAAAAAAAATTACACAGGAGGCATCATCATACCTGACTTTTAAACATATTACAAAGCCATAGTAACTAAAACAGCATGGTATTGGCAGAAAAAAACAGACCGTCTGAACAGTGGAATACAATTGAAGACTCAGCCTTTAATGCAAGTACCTTCAACTTCTTAGTTTTCGACAAGGGTGCCAACAATGTAAGCTGGGCTAAAGATAGCATATTCAACAAATTGTGCTGGACAAATTGGATAAACACATGTAAAAAAATGAGAATAGACCCACTCCTTTCACCATGCACACAGATCAACTCCAAATGGATCAAAGACCTCAATATCAAGCCTGTAACCCTGAACACCCTGAAAGAAAAAGTAGGAGGAACCCTACATGAGATAGGAGTAGGGAACAACTTCCTGAGCAAATCTCCAGTAGCCCAGAAAGTGTAACAATCACTTGACCAATGGGACCTGATCAGGCTCAAAAGCTTCTGTATAGACAAAAACAACGTTCTCAAAGTCAATAGACCCCCTTCAAACTGGGAGATGATTTTCACCAGCTACAACTCTGACAGAGGCATAATTTGCAGAACCTACAGATAACTCAAAAAAATTAAAAACAAAAAATCAAACTGCCCCCTCACAAAATGGGGCACTGATCTCAACAGAGACTTCACAGAGGAGGAAACACAAATGGCCTTTTCTCAACTGAGAAAGTGCTCAACATCATTAAGCATCAGGGAAATGTAAATCAAAACCACAATGAGATACCCACCTTACGCCTTTCAGAATGGCAATCATAAAGAAAACCAACAAAAATCGTTGCTGGCAAGGATGCGGGGAAAGAGGAACCCTCATTCACTGCTGGTGGGATTGCAAACTTGTTCCACCACTATAGAAAGCAGTGTGGAGACTTCTGAGCAGAATGGACATAATCCTTCCAATGGAACCAGCTATCCCTCTTCTAGGCATCTATCCACAATATGTCATATCTCGATGCAGAAACATTTGTACAACTATATTTATAGCAGCTCAATTCATAATAGCCAAGAATTGGAATCAGCCCAAATGCCCATCCATGGAGGAATGGACAGAGAAACTGTGGTATATTTATACAATGGAATTTTACTCAGCTGAAAGGAAAAATGAAATATCGAAATTTAGGGAAAAAATGGTCTAACTTCGAGCAGATCTTACTAAGTGATCAATCAAAAGAACAGAGAATAGAATGCCGCATATTCTCCCTCATATGTGGTCCTTAACCAGGATAACTGTTTTCTTTATGCAGACTAGTAGAAAGAAGTGAGAGGTTATGAATGAGTGGTAAGGGATGTGGGGAGGGGAATGGCTTAAGCATGAGGATAAACCATACTAGGTTCAAAAATATAAAATCATCAGGAGCATACTGTAACCTATTGAGTAAGTAGTGAGCGTCGATTGGCAAGAGGGGCCATGAGATGTAGGGGATAGGGTCTAAGCCTGTGAATAATTAGACCAGCCTGACAACCCCTGGTTCCAACCACTGGCTCCTTCCCTCAATGAGCTATTGACCAAAGCGAATCATGAGATTCCAACAACAAGACAGAATTCTGTCAAAGCTCTTGAGTGCCCTCCCCAGGCCAGAGGCAAAACCCTGTTACTGACTGCCATCGATCAGCATCGAGAAACCCTTCAACATCCAGAATGATATCCAGCCTCCAGAAGGCAGTTAGTGTAGTGCTGGAAGACAATGCACAGGCTGCCAGGGGAAAATGATCAACGACAGCTAATTGAACGCCGAATATGCTCCCTCATATGTGGTCCTTAACCAGGATATCCGTAAACTCTATGCAGAGTAGTAGAAAGAAGTAAGAGGTTATGAATGAGGCGTAAGGGATGGGGGAGGGGAATGGCTCAAGCATGAGTCTAAACCAAATTAGGTTCAAAAATATAAAATCCTCACGAGTGTACTATAACCTATTATGCCAGTAGTGGGAGTTGACTGGCAAGAGGGGACATGAGTATTAGGGGAGAGAGTATAAGCTTGTGAATAATTGATCAGTCTGACCACCCCTGGTCCCAGCCATCGGTTCCTTTCCTCACTGAGCTGTTGACAAAAGTGACTCATGTGATTCCAACAACATGACAAAATTCTGTCAAAGCTCTTGGGTTCCCTCCCCAGGCCAGAGGCCAAACCCTGTTGCTGAAGATACCACAGAATGCCACCGATCAGCATCGAGAGACCCTTCAAGGTCCAGAATGGTAACCAGCCCCCAGAAGGCAGTTAGTGTAGTGCTAGAAGGCACTGTACAGGCTGCCATGGGAAGCTGATCAACAACAGCTGGAGTAAACAGAGACCACTAGCATGAAACACGGTCTGCGGCCATGAATAGGCTGAACACACCTCCTACTGGGAGAGAACAGCAAACCAAGAAAGTAGCACTTGTGCAATGGAGAAAACTGGGCCTGGGGGAGACAATCAATAGCTATTAGATTCGGCCAAATATTCCACTTAGTGAGGGGGAGCCCTTGAGTGGAATTGGGGATTCAGGGCGATAGGCACCAGATCCTGTACTCGGGCTCACAAGAAAAGATGCAATATGGGATATGGGAGCAATTGATGGGGAGGCTACTAAAAATAGAATCTAGGTAATGCAAAATTATGTCTATTTATTAACCTGTACTGATCTCACTCTCCGATGGAGCTTGTGTTTATATTTTTCAGGATACAGCGAGAGAGCTGTGGCCCATCTAATCCTACCATCCAACCGTAGGCAGATAGCTGAGATCCTGGCAAGAGATGAGCCACCACAGGCATATTGTGGAGGATCCATATGGTACCCTGCAGAGAATGACAGGATGAACAAGGGACCCACAGCCACAGCCATTCAATCAACGCCGGACATGCCAGGGTGACAGAAACCAACAATTTTCGACACAAAGACCCCTACGCTCACAACCTTAAATCAGCCTTAATACTCACCCACCATGACTCAGGGCACTGAGCAGAAGAGGGGGCAGAAAGATTGTGAGAGCCATGATGGGGGAGAGTATCCAGAGGCATGGCACCCCT